>PVJH01006949.1:0-96950 GCA_004026705.1 Nesogale talazaci
CCACTGCCCCCCTGTGTCTCGTTTTGGCCCCCCTTCCTTCCAACCCTGGGGCTCTGTTCCTGGGGGACGCACTGCCCTTGGGATCTGAAAGGGCTGCTTCTTCGAACACAGTTGAGTCCCAGTCCCATTCCGAGGTAATTAATACAGTCTCTATCTGACCAGTAAGCCAGGTTGAGTTGATGATTTTACATTGGGCCCCACATTCTCCACGGGCTGAACTCTGCCCCCCAGAAGTAGATCACCAGGACTTTCTTCTGAGACACTCTTCTCAAAATCCAAACTCCCTGCCGGAGAGTTGGGTTCAACTCAAAGTCACCCCCATAGGGCAAAACAGAACCGCTCCCTGGGGTTTCCAAGACACTAACATTTTACAGGAATAGGAAGTCTCACTGGGGCTCCTGAAAGGCAGCTGGTGGATTTGAACTGCTGACCATGCAATGGGCAGCCCAATGAACGCACCACTACTATGTCCTAAGCGACCTCCAACCTCCAACCTCTGGGGTAGCAGCAACACGTATGAACCACTCTGCACCACCCAGCAGTTTCCTGGCACAGGTGAAGGGCCCACAAGAGAGTCTGAGACCAGCTACCGGAGCCTGCAGCTCAGGAAGGCAGGTGAGTCTTGGAAAGCATCCTTGCACCCACCAATTCACCCTGATGCCCACAAGGCCTCAACCCTGCGTTTCCAAAAGCCTCAGGCACCAAGTCCTATACAACACTTTGACTGGCTGAGATGAACTCACTGCAGGACAATTGCAGTGAGCATAGCTGGCACAGTGTGCTCCACGGGGTAGATGCGGCCTAAACGGGAACTGGAGGTGCTTGGGGAGGGGGGAGGGTCCTCCTGGCACAGGGGGTATGTGTGGAGCTTGACCCACCCGCAAAGTCAGCAGCTCCTCGGCCTGAAAATCCGTGGGAAAAAGACGGGGCTTTCTGCTTCCGTGAAAGCTCAGGGAGCACAGTTCTACCCTGTCTCAAAGGAGTCGGGGTCGACTCGATGCCAGGGTCAGGGGGTGGGTCGCCTGGTGTTCTCGCTCTGTGTCAGCTGATGAGGTATCATTGTCACCACCTGTGGTCGTTACATCATCTGGGGTCAGCTTGAGAAGATGAAGAGAGAGAGGGTGGAGTCTGAGCCCAGACTCCAATCGATCGGGTCACAGCTTGATGACCTCGCTCGGAGATAAATAGCTCACCGGAGGCCAGACACACACTCTCTACCTCTATGGGACATCCCTGTCGACAAGCCACATGGCGCTATGTTGACAGAGCCCGAGCCCTGGAGCTGGAGAGGCCACGTGGAGATGCCTCCACTGCCACTGGATCCACAAGACTTCCCACCCACTAGCCTGTGAGCTTCCTGCATTTGGCGTCATCGCATGTGCTGCAGCATGAGTCTGAAGAGGAACGTATAGACCGGTGTTAGACCTATGGGCTAATATCAGACCTACAGACTTGATCTGGACCGGGCTGGAGGATGTTTTATCGGTATACTAGCTCTTTTATATAAAGTTGGCACACGCGAGTGTCCATGTATTTGTTTCTCTGATCAACCCAAACGAACACATCATCAAAGCAAGAGGCAGGCCAAAGGAACATGGCTCACGCCCACCGACACACCTCCCTGCCCACCCCAGTCATACAGCTCGCCTACAAAGTGTTGGAAGTGACCACTGCACTCCTGCCTACTCTGGGCCAGTGGGTGCCACCACAACTGCTCCATCCAGGCACCCTGCCCCACTGGGCAGGGGGAGTCAGCAGGTGGACACGACGGCCTTGGCCCTGAAACAGGAGACCCCCTCTCCCCCCCCCCCACCCTTCATCAGCCCCATCCACAACCCTTTGGGAAGGCTCGACTCAAACACTGTTTTTCCTGCCAGAAGAGGCTGGTCCTCCTGTAGGAGGTGTCCCCAGAATGGGGACAAACCAGAATGGACTTTTCTTCGACCGGGATGAGAAGAAATATCAACCCTGGACCATTTGGCCAGCAAGCCTCAGGTGGTCTTAATCCTGGACAGATGTGGAGAGGCCTGATAACCAGGCAGGGCTTTGAAGGGCAGGCATCCACAGCGATGCCAATGGCCATCCCCAGGAGACTTCCCCTTGGATGGGGTAGGGTAAACGTTCTGTTCTCCCTGAAATCCAGGGGTCTCCCTTCTCCATTTGGACGTGGGCTGACTTAAAGTGGGAAGTGGCTTTGGGGAGCCCCTTCCACAGACGGAGAGCAATAGGGGTTTGACCTCCCTTTACCTTTAATCTTTACCCAGACCCTGATGCATGAAGAGAGAGCCTTCAGTGACCTTCCCCAAGGTCAGAAAGCCTGTAGTTTCCTGGAGAGACTCCAAACCCACCTACCTCATTTCAAGCGCCAGGTCCCTTCGGGGAGTGAGTTTTCTGTAATAGGAACAACAGCAGCCTCACAGCCATCCATGGAACCACGTCTGACTCCAAGGGGTCCCACAAGCCAGGCTAGACCTGTCCTCTCTGGGTTTCCAAGACTAAATCTGTAGGGATGCAGACAGCCTCCCCTGTGGACTGAGAGCTGCTGCTGAGCTCCAGCCGCTGACCTTCCACTTGGGAGCTCAATGAGGCCCCTGTTGCCCCTGACCCTCGAGGACGCCACGGTAGAACTGTCCCCGTGGGTTTCCAAGACCGAAAGGGTTTTCAGGAGTAGAAAGCCTTGTCGTTGTCACAAAGAGCTGCTGGCGGCTTCAAACCACTGACCTTGTGGTGAGCCTCAGTCTTTTGAATGTGTCCGTGGTTTCTCACTGGGAGCGCCTAGAGCATCCAGGATAAACTGTTGCGTTGTGCTCAGACCAGGGTGGGCTCCAGCACTAAGGGTTAAAACTCGCCTGACCGTGAACTGAAAGACTGGTAGTTTGACCCCACCCAGGGGTCCCCCGAAAGCAAGGCCTGGCGGTCTGCTTCAGTCAACGTCCTGCCCTCAACAGCCCAAAGCGAGCCGGTCTGCTCCGTGCAGGGGAGGTCCCCCAGGGGGCGGCGGAGCCCAATGAACAGCGGTGGTGGATGGCAAGATGGGACGGAGGTGGGGTCGTGATAAGACTTGAGGCTGCTGACTGCGTGGTTGGCCACTCCAAGCCATCAGCCGCTGTGCGGGAGGAAGATGAGGCACTCCACGCCCACAGAGTGACAAGCTCAGAAACCCTCAGGGGCGACTCGGCCACCTGGGTCCCGCAGGGTCACTCGGCAGCAGCGTCCCCTCAGTGGCAGGGAGTGGGGCTTGGGCTTGATCCCAAGGCAGCCGTGCTTCTTGAGACAAGCTTGCCTGTCAAATTCCAATCGGAAGCACAGAGGTGGTTTAAAAAACTTAAGCCCTAACTGTGCCCACTGCAAGCATATGTCTATTTTCCAGCCACTAAGCGCTCTCTCTCTCTCTCTCTCTCACACACACACACACACACACACACACACACACACACGCCTTTTCCCATAGCTGGACACTCAAAACTTCAAAGCAGTAAACTGGTCACGTAGTGAGAAACCTAAAAGGAATCTGTCAGATGCGATATCAAGCCACGGGGACCTCGAATGCTTTAAAAAAAAAAGGGGGGGGGGGCAAGGTGCCCTGGAGGTGTCATCATGCAAGGACAGACACGGGGACCTGTAAGGACAGCAGCCTTGGGCACTTGTGGGCCAGAGTCCGGCTCCTGGGTAGACGGTTTGGTTTGGGGCTGGAGGAGCACGTCTAAGACAAGATTCCACCAGGCTCCCGTCCACAAAGAGCTCCCTTAACCTTTTCAGTGATTTTTTTAACCTTCTCATAAAGCACTCCGCAGCATTGGCAATCCTCTGTGCACCCTCCCCGGTCAGGAACGACCTGGGCTTTACCAACTGAAGTGGGGCCAAAGGGATGGACACACAGTGCCACCTGTCCACTTCTTGGCTCGGGACCGAGGAAAAGCGTCAAAAGGCGGATATTTCCACAAGGTGGCACATCGACGCAGAACGTGGCACCAGGACGCATGCTGGCCCCGGTGGAATCCATAGGAACGGCTCATCCTTACCAGCACCTGACAGCGCCCGGCCGTGGCTTTAGGGCACCTGCATCTTGGGAATCCTCGGGTGGACGGAACAAAGTCCACCTCCGGCAACAGGGTCTCGGGCCCAACTACTGCGAAACCCAGCTCCTCTACAGACGCCAAACTCTGTCGCCGGACACATGGCTCACTGTGTAACCAATGCTGTTGATGCTACCGTGATGGCCGCCGCCAATGTCACACGAAGGTCGCAGCCAGGGTCTGCCTGATGAGGCACTTGGAACTCTCTGGGCCATTGTGTGAATAACGTCCTCCCTCAAGTCACTGAAGGAGACTTCCGCTGGGCCCCACAACACCTACTGAATCTGAATCATGTGCGGGATAGGTTGAACATTTTCCCAAAACACCTAAGGTCTCAAACTAAAGCTAGACTCTGATGAAAGGGCATGTAGGAGGGAGGGGGGAGTAGGGGTGGCTTTTCACAACGCCCCCCCTCACTAAGTAAGCACCCAAACCAACACTGCTGTGAGGTGGACAGCTAGGGGAGGCGTCCTGGTGGGGATGGGGGACCCTCAACACAACTCGTTCTGTTGACACCCCACCCCAGTGATATCATAGTGGCCGTGTAATTACTCATTATGTCAGACACTGGAAACATCCCCTCCAGATTGCCCTGCTAGTTTGAGTCTCACCCTCAACTGAACCAGAGCGAGTGGAAAGAAACACACCTTCGCTTTTCTACGTCGTGGACAAGGTGAGGGGGCTTTCTGCACAGCAGGTCCTCAGTGTTTAACTGGTTCAGACACACAGGCCAGGGGGTGGGGGAACCAAACCCCACCCCGATTTGGATCAGAGAGAGCCAGTACAGAAATTATACAAATACCAGTTCTCGGGGCCTGCCAGGTTTTTGTTCAAGAAGTAATATTAAACACAGCCCTTTGTCTATGACTTGTGAAATACTTTATATACTCATAAAGAATGTGTCCTTCATTGTGTATTTAACTGCATAAGCCTGCATTGGGCTTAATTGACCAAGAGTAAGTCCTTGTTCCGAAGCTGACGATCAAGTTACAAGTCAACTCCTAAACATGAGTCCTCGTGTTGGGGAATCAAGATGCAGATAATACACAACAGAAGATTATTTTAAATCATTCCCTCGTGGTATGCGGATATTTTCTTTCTTTCTTGTCCTCTCTGTTCTTTTAACGTGCAATTAACTGTGTCTAGCTGGTGGGATGCAGCATTTACAATCCTTGCTAACAAAAAGACTTAGGAAGGCATTCTAGAAAAATACAGCTCAAAGGGGTCCCCAGGTCCACTCCTCCTTCCACAGGGCAATGCGGGTAAGACGCATGTCACAGGAAAAAGCCAGAAGACCAAGCCAAATCCTTTTTCCCTCCCCCTCTAGGTTGCTGCCCTTCCCTCTGGGCAGAGTAGAGGGTGGGAAAGTAATTAAGGGTTTGGGGTTGGAAAAGCCCCTACTGGGTGGGTGTAAACAAAGAAGTCCCTCAGTGTCAACAATGGCTTAATTAACCAGAGTAGGTGACACTTTCGGAAAAACTTGAAAGTAAGAGTCACCTCCTCCTGGTGGGTCATCAAGCTAGACTCTTCGTGAAATAATTAGAATTGTAACACCAGCGGAGTTCTTGGCATTGAGGGCCACCCCCACCCCACCCCCACCAATCCATAACTGGATTGACACGGCTCAGCTGGCCCCCCTAAAACAAGAAATGGACGAACTGACCACCGTCAGACTGAATCTGTGACAGTGACAACAAAACTCCCTCAGAAAGGCACCGTCTTCCATCAGGTCCAGCAGACTCAACTTCAGAGACAGTCCATGCTGGAGGATCCGAGAGGGAAACACAGGGCACCAAGATGGGGCAAACAGCCCCCCACCCCCACCCCCAGAGAAGGGCCCAGGCTCTTTCTGGGAACCTCTCGCAGGCCCGTATTTCTCTGTGCGCACTGGCTTGCAAATCACAAATTCTTCCAAGTCTAGGCCTTGTGTAATAGAAGGTTAAGGCTGAGCTTATGGTTAGCTATGGAAAACACACACACACACACACACACACACCCCACACCCCGACTTGTCAGGGCCAGAACCTAAACCAAAGCTGTCCTAGTTAGCTGGTTCCCAATGGTTACATTCTCATCTATAATTAGATCACCTCCCAACTAACCCTGGGCCCCAGCAGAGCTGCTGGAAGAACCAGTCTGGGGGTTGACGTCCGTCCGCGAGGTCCTAGATTAACCACTGGTGCTCCATGGGGATGGACCCTACAGAGGGCCAACACACAGCGGCCTGGGAACAGGCAGGGCCTCTCCCCAGGAGCGGGGCTGCTCCCTGGCTCGGTGGTGGCTGCTGCTGCGTGTAGCTGACAGGGCCAGCCTCCCAAACCGGTAAGGCCTGTGTTCCCAGCAGGCTGGGGAAGGATGGGGATGGGGATGGGATGATGGTTGTAGTACTGGGTGTTTGTTAGGTGCCAGGGCCTATGCTAACTGCTTTTTCTGCCTGGGTCTAATTGCCCTCTCCTGTCACCCCTTTGAAGGAGCCCTGGGAGCCCCAAGGGGCAAGCCTTGGGATTGAAACTCACAAGGCTGGTGGTTCAGAGCACCAGGCGCACTCTCCTCAGGAGAAAGCTGAGGCTCTCTGCTTCTGTAACTTTTTCACAACCTTGCACAGGATGGCTGAGTCAAAATCAACCTGATGGCACCCCTTGAAAGAGCCCTGGTGGGGCTGTGCATTAGCCCTGGAGCTGCTAAACGCAAGGTTGACAGTTCAAACACACTGGCGGCTCGCAAGAGAGAGAGAGAGAGAAGAGAAAAGAAGAGGAGAGGAGAGGGAAAGCAGCCTGCTTCCAAATCCACTGGACAGTCTTGGAAAACCTGTGTGGGCCGAAGGGACGCAGAATAGCGGGTGTGGTTTAGGGTTAAGGTGTTTCACCACCCCTTTGAGGTGTGTACTCAGAGGACCCCCGAGGGGACCAACACTCCATGTAAACACCAGAAGGGACCCGTATCAAGTCTGCAGGCAACAGTGAGGGAAACCGAGGCCCATGGCCTGTATACTTTTCCAAAGCCTCCCATTAGCAAGCTTTCCAATCCTTCCTCTAAATTTTTTCTTTCGGAAGGTCTCACAAACCTGGGCACAAGCCTCATGGAAGCAAGGGACTCCGAAAAACACACAAAAGGACCTTCATAGAACATCACCCACGGGCTGAGCCCTGGTGGTGTAGTGGTTGTGTGCGGGACTGCAGCACACAGGGCTGATGGTTCAAATCCAGCGGCAGCTCTCCAGGAACAAGGCTGGGCTTCCTACTCCCACCAGGGCAGTGATGCACACACACACACACACACACACACACACACACAAAACACCAAACGAACAAACAAAAAAGAACATCACCCACAGCTTCAGGAGGGTTCGTGGGGTGTCCCTATCCCCCCACCCTAACTGCACCCACAGACCCCAGGCCAGGCAGGGCCGCTGCTCTCTACAAAACCTGCTTTGTCAGACCAAAACTTCTCCATAAATAATCCGTTTCGGGGACTTTATCCCTCGTGCCCCCGTTTCCCCTGCCTGCCTCGCCCCTCCCCTTCCTGCATCTATTATAAACTTTCTCCGGTCATTAAACGCAGCCACAGAAATCCTCCAGGGCCGTTTAACACTTTATGTTGACATCAGCTCCCAGAAAGGCTGCCTGGGACAGGCAAATGGAAAATGACAGCTCGTCCCTAACCTGGGCCGGCTCCGGGGCCCACACCACTGCAAAGCCAGGCTCCGCTCCCCTCATCTGTGCTGAGCCAGGGCTCAGGGGAGAAGCGGCAATTAGGGAAACATCCATTTTAATTATTAGCAAAATTAAAGAAGTACAGGACCGGCTTTTAGAAGCCGGGAACCTTTTCTCTCGCACGCCACCCTTTAAGAACACGCACCGGCACTGCAAAGTTTGTCCATCCATCCTGCAGCACAGCCGTGGGTCTCCCGAACGAAGCCTGGGACACAGCTCCAGCCAGGCTCCTTTCCCTGGGGACCGCAGCACCCCTGGTCCTTACAAAGTCCCCCTGCAAGCATGCAGCCAGAGTTCCCCATCAGCTCACACAACAGCTTCAGGGCAAAACTCTGTTGACATTCCTGGGGTCCCATCTCTCCAACAACCCAAGCAACCTGTCCTGCCGGGCCTAGGGGGTCTGGCCTTTCTAGCCTCCTCCAGCAGAGCGTGCCCCGGACCTCGGACCTCGGTGGCAGGCTCCCAGGCCCAGCAGGCACCAGGTGGGTTCTCAACAAACAGGTTCATTACGTGGCGATGAGTGCCAGGACCTGCCGCGTTAGTCTCGGATTACCACCCCAAAGCTAACTCGGCTCCCAATATTCCCGGCCGCTGACAGATCTCAACGCGACACCGAGTCCAGCCTGGGCTGGGGGTCTCTGCAGGGCCAGGCGGGGGAAGACTCCAGCTATGCCCGGCTGCGACGGCCCGCCCCGGACAGCCCCGCTCCCAGTCTCCGGGAGCCTGCCCCAGCCACGTCCAAAGCTGACCCGCCAACGTACACCCCGGACCTCTTCAAATTCTCACCCCTGGGTAAGACCCCCTGGGCAAAGCCCGACTCCAATTTACCAGAGAGAGAACAGGAGGCTTTGGGAGTCATGGCTAAAGTGTGGTACATTACTATAGCCTGGCCAAATAAATAAAGAAATAAACAAAACAAAAACCCCACAGCATTAAGAACCTCCACCCCAAACTTCTTTTCTCTCCTTAGACAATGAAAATAAAATGTCAGCATTTCAGGGACTGGCCCTTTCCCTTCCTGCTCCTTCGCTCAGAGAAAAGCAATTCTCCCCATTGCAAGCAAGCGCCTCCCTCCTCCTGCAGGCGTGCAGTGCAGGAAGCTGCGGCTGGCGTGGCTCTAGCCGTGCAAGTCCTTACCACAGCTCCCACCCAGCACAGAGCAGCACCCGCCCCCCGCAAGGCACCACCTGGCTGCCCTGTCTCACCCGCCCTGCCACTGCCAGGAGCCGTGGCTCGTCCCCTAGGACATGGGTGGCGCCCAGCCACCGCTCCCCACGGCCCTCACGCAGCCTCAAGGGACCACGCAAAGGCAGCTCAGGCGCGAGACAATCCCCACACACACCCGGGAGCAAACAACAGGTTCAGCCGCTTACCTTCTGGCTCCAAGGTGGTGTCTTCAACCAAATTGAAGGAGGGCCTGGCCAGAGACACAGTCGCCAGGGTGACCACGACCAGGCAGATGAAGCGACCCCAGCTGACCATGGTTACGGTGCCAATGCCCGGTCCTCTGCCATATCTCCATGTGGACATAAATCCCATCTGCACACTTCCGCCACGGGCATGGGCCGCCAGCGACGTCTTCAGCCTGCAGTGGACTCAGGAACCTGGGGCTGCCGCCGCCGCCGCTGCTGCTGCTGCTGCTGCTACTGCTATAGCCGGCGCCGCAGCCACTAGAGGAAAGAGATTAGGCGAGTCAGTGGCCGCGTCCCCGCGCCAATCCACTCAAACCCCAAGTGGAATCCAGCGGCCGTGCAACTCCATAATGGACGAGGGGATGTCAGGTAGTCCTGCGCCATCAACCAATGCCCCCACGCTCCTGGGTAATCCATCCTACAAGCCTCGCAGGAAACGTGTTTGGGGAGGCTTCTCAGAAGCACATTTCAAGCCGCACAGGTGCAGGACCCAGAGAAGCAAAAACCCCTCAGCGTGGAGGTTCTCCCCTCCACTGCCCGCACCCCCCACCAAAAAAAGCAGAAACCACACAACGGTCATTCCGAGGGCCCCTTCAGGCGTGTCTGCAGCAGCAACACTATCTTCTCTTAGCCCGACCTGGCTGCAGAAAGCTGACCTTTGGCCTCTGTGTCCAGCCCGGCATTTCTGCAGGGCTACCTGGGTGAGGCTGGTACCCTTCCCCAGATGGAGTTCGATGCCAACAAGGGCAAACTCATCCCCAAACAGCTACAGTAAACACCTGCCAGTCGACCTGGTCAGGACCATTTCCAAATGCAGAGAGAATTCATTTCCATCTTTCGCCCCACATTCGCTTAGGGGGACCCCACAGAATGATATGCCATCCACATCAACTGAACCCTCAAGGGGTGAGGGGCTCGGCCACCCTCCCACGTCACCCAGGTTGAAGTAATGGACTCCGCCGACAGAGCACCCACCGTGTAGAAATTAGACAGAGGCCAACTTGGGTCTTTGGGAGGAAAAGGCCCAGGGGCTGGGGACGATATGCAAATGCTTGGCCTGGCTTGCGATTGGGCCAGTAACCTCCAAGGGGCTCGCTGTTGGGTAAAACTTCAGAAGCTACCAGGGGGCGCTCACACTTAGCTAGCTGTCCACCCAGGAGATCCAAAACCTTTAAAAGGCACCCATCATGTCAAGGAAGGTTTACAGCATCCGTGTGAGATCTCTATGAGCCTCCATAAAGGAGCCCTGGTGGTGCGGTGGGTTAGGCAATGTGCTGCTAACCCCTGTAGGAGGGGTTCAAATGCACACCTCCCAAGAAAGACCCATAAAGATTCACAGTCTCGGAAACTCTCTCTCTAGGGCCCTCCTCTCGAGGAGTCAGTGCAGGCTTGACGGCAGAAGGTTTGGTCTGACAAAGGCACCTTAGGCGCCAAATGGTAAGCCACGCAGTAGATGACCACAAGGCAGGCGGGCAGGAAGACTATGCAGAGGCCCAAGGGCCAAAGCCCAGGCCATCTCCCCAGCCTGGAACAACCCTGCAGGGCAGTGGACAGCAGTCCCCAGGGGACTTCCAAGATTATCATCTTAATGGAAACAGGTTGCTGCATCCTGTCCTGTGGCGGTTGGGTTCAAATCTTCCGATTTCACAATCCAGCGTCATAACCATCACGGTGCCACCAACACATCTGCAGCCATCTGCAGTTTTACTCCATTCCTCGGAATCCCTAGGAGCTGCAATGGACTGGAAGGCCCCCAGCAAAGGCAAATACCTCACTGCGTGATGTTCGTTACCAGTGGTGACACTCGGATTTCCACACTGCCCCGGGTGGTGAGGAAAACTGATCCCTACCCCCACCCCGTCCGAACCAGGGGATGAAGATGGCTGAGCAATTCGGGCACCCTTCCCAAAGGGGAGAACTGTCCCTGTGAGTTTCCCAGATTGGAACTGTTCACGGGAGAAGAAAGAAAGCCTCCCTATCTTTTTCCTGACTTGCAGCAGCTGGTAGGCTCGAACTGCTGAATTGAGGATTGAAGCCCAGCACGTAACCCTTACGCCACCAGGCTCCCGGGCAGATTACAGGGGGCTTCGTAAAGCACGCGGGAGAACCCCATGATCTTTTCATCTCGTTTGCCCTTGGATTCTCAGAAGTCCTCACTTTCTAAGAAAGTACATATGGAACTGAAATCCACAGAAGGGGAAACACCTACTTTGACATTGCTGGACGGTCTCATCCATCCTCCCACTAACCCCCACCACCGCACCGCCCCCCCACTTTCCCTCTTAAAATTAAGCATCCCCAAGACAATTCCGAATCAAGTTCTACAATATTCTACATGGGAAGTTAGGCTAACTCCTCTCTCGATTTACTAAGCAATTCCAGAATGCGTGAAGACTTGTTGTCTTTCACACAACATTACCCACAGACCCGCTTGATTCCAGCCATGAGATAAATGGCTACTCCCGGGCTTCCCCCACCACTTGCCCCTCCCTCGCAGGAGCCATTAGCCATGAGCTGGGAGAGTGCGGCTCTCACAGTCCACCAGTGCCAACAAGTGGGCTCCCACTGCAGCAACCCTACAAGGCAGAGTGGAGCGGCCCTGTGGGTTTTCCAGGGCTGTAAATTTTGGTGGAAACAGACTGGCCCCTCTCTCTCCAGTGAAACAAGCAGCTGGCGGGTGAGAACCACTGCCCTTTGGATTAGCAATCACGCCCCACAAGGGATCCAGTCGCCCCCAGAAACCTGCCTTGACACCATTCCAGACCCAGGCACCAGTGAAGGCCCCTCCCCAGGTCCCTGCAAGGCTGGGGCCTGGGACAGCAGGTCTGTGCGGACTGCAGCAGGGTGGACAAAGATCCGAGTGGCCCCCTAGGCGAGATAATTAGGTCCCAAGCTCAGAGTTGGGAACACAGGCCCAGCATGAGGCTGGCGGCCACAATCCAGCTTCCTGCCTACAAAACCATAATCCTTCTCGGAGCTGAGCGCCAGCGAAAGTCTTGCGTGTTTATTTTTCCCCTTGAAAAGAGAACTCCTCTCACTGGTCTCAGCTTCGGCAGAGGCGAATGGTCGGCTGCCCTCCCTGAGGGATGGCCACTGCCCACTTCACCAGTTTTCTCCTCCGCGCCGGCTGGACCCAAAAAAGGGTCAAGTGGGAGAAGCTTCCTGCAATGATCCCAAAGACCCATCTTCTGAGATGGACTTCCAGGGCCAAGGCAGGCCTTCATGAGGTGCCACCTTAGGGACCCGGCTCTCTCCACCGCTGGGTCACCCTCTGTGAACACTGGGTAAATTTCACACCAGCCAGGTCAACCCAAGCCCACCAGGTTGGGGGTGCCTGGCTTTCCCCGGCACACTACCAGAGCTGAGCCGAACGTAATATTCAATTGGGGGCAAAGGGAACCAGAGAGGTGTCTTCTCAACACACTGAGATTGTAAAAAGGAACAAATGCAGGCTACTCCCAGCCTCAGTCTCTGCCTTGGCAAGGAAGCCACACAAGCCTTTTGGGCAGCTTTGGGGTGTCCCCCACCACCACCACCCCATTTCAGAGTAGCTTCCCTTTCCTCCAAGGGGCTGGAATATCCAGTTTTTCTCTGGGAGTTCCCGCGAAAAGGGCGCAGGGAAATCTGCATTTTAATTGACATTCCAGGGAAAGGGTCGCCTGATTGCTTTTCTATTCAAACTAAACAGGCTTTTCAGATGAAAATAAGTCCAGGCGGGTGGAAGATTTACTGGGATTTGGGACGCGGGAGGGTGGGGAGGTGGGGAGGAGGGAGGCGGTGGAGTTTTAAATGTGGATAGCATTTCACAACAAACATAATGGGTGCCCGAGTTTGAAAGCAGGTTCTCCGGGAAGAGACCATGGTACCGAAAGGGAAGGTTCAGCCTGAGGAGTTAGAGCAGGCAGGTTGCTCCGGAGGCGGCGGCGGCGGCACCGGCTGCGGCTCCGGCTCCGGTCAGCCGCCAGCGCCCGGCTCGCCGGCCGCGATGGCCGGACTGGCGCCTCTCGGAGCCCGCGGTCGGCTGCGCAGCGCGCCCCGCCGCGGGGAGAAGGAGCGCGCAAGTCAGAACTCGCCTGCGCTTTCGACATCTGCGAGCCGCTGCAGGGCGGGCGGGCGGGCGCGCCGGGAAAAGTCGGTGCAGCCCGCCCCCTAGCCCTCGCCGTCCGTCGGCGGCGGCGGGCACCGAGATCGGGGAACCGGAGCACACCCCTCCCCAAAGTGGCCCTCCATGCGGCATCGCCACCACTGCGGGGCTGGCCACCGAGTTGTTGGCAGTCCCGCCCCCGCGGCCCCCACCCACCCTAGGCATGGCTCCCCGCCAGAGCTCCGATGCGATGTGCGAGCCCCCCACACCCCGGGCCCGGGTTGGGGAGCCCCAAAGATGCCCCGCGAGGGCCGTGCCACCAGCGAGCAGCCTCGGCGTCCCGGGAAGGCGGCACTGAGCCGGTCGAGCTTGACAGAGAGGGGGTGTCAGCGCCAGAGGCAGATGTCAGCATCTGGACGGGGGTGGCGATGGCAGGGCTCCCCAAACGTCAGCCGCGAGAAAGCACCCACCTTCCCCAACATCTAAGCAGCAATTGGGAAGGCAGGGCGCCCCATCCCCGGGGCCAGCTCTCCCGAGCCCTGCTCCCGGGGGACGTCCCGAGCCCCCCCCCCCTCCCACGGCGCCCCACTCCAGCAACGAAGCCACCCCGCTCGGTCCCGCTCGGCGATTACCTTGAATGGCAAGGCGGCTCCGCGAGCGGCCGGTCCGGTGCCCGCGGCCGGAGTGGGGCGGGCTGGAGCGAGCGCCGAGTTCGGGGATCCCTCGGGGCAAGCCCAGCCGAGCGCGGTCCCGGGTCCTCGGCGGCGCAGCGCAGAGGCTCTGGCTTCACGCGCACCCCGGGCTGCGGGCGAGCGGGGGCATGACGCCCGCGGCTGCGCTCGGGTGTGGGGAGCGAGAGGAAGAAAGGACTCGGGCTCGGCGTCTCCGCTGCCAAACTTTGCTGGCCGCCGGCGAGCGGGGAGAGCGCGCGCGGGAGCTGCGGCCTCGGGAGGAGTCGCCGCGCCGGGCCGGGTGCGCTGCATGCAGACCCGCGGCCCCGAGCTTTGTGCGGCCGCCGCCCGCGCTCCGCGCTCCGCACCCGCCGCCGCTCGCCTCTCCACGGCGCTCTGCGCTCTCCTCGCCGCCGCCCGCGCCGCCGCCGTCGCCACCGCCGCCGCCACCGCCTCCGGCGGGTCACGCCCCCGCTGAAACCCGAGCCGTTTCCTGGACGGCGGCGCCCGCTCTGCCAATCAGCGCCGCGCGGCCCGGCCGCCCGGACCCAACGCGGCCCCCGACGCCTCCGAGTGCCCCGAGAGCCCCGCGGGGCAGGCGAGGGGCACGGGCGCGATCCGGGCGCCGAGATGCCCCCAAGCCCTCCAGCGACCAGCCGGGCCCGGCGCCCCGCGGCCGCGCCTCCGCCCCTGCCTTGGGAGGGAAACCGAAGTTTTAATTTGGTGTTGGGCGACGTCTGCTTCAAGTCGGGAGAACAAGGAGCAGGGTACCGTCCCTACCCCCAAAAGCCACTCTAAAACGCAGGGGCAAGTTACTGGGAGGTGAAAGGTCATGCCGGTGAAACCTGGGGAGAAGGTCCAGAGACCTGGGACCTATGCCGGCCAGCAGAACATCGCGTATGCGTGTCCAATAGTGAAGGGCGGAGCTTCTGTTCAGGTGCCTTGAATCGGTTATTCTTGGCTAGCCGCAGAAACACCGGGCTGAGTAATAGAACCCCTTTCGGAAAAAGCAAACGCGCATCAGAGAGATGAAGCAATTTGCCCAAGGTCACACAGCTGGTTACTAGAAGAGCGGACCTTGAACCTGACGCTCTTAGAAAAAGTGTAAAACGGTACCAACGACAGGGAACAATGGTTTGATGAGGCCAATGTGGGTTATTACAACACTTTTTTATTTAATTAGAAAACACAGCCACAGATAGGTGTTTGACCTTGAGGAAAGTCGATTCCTTTCTCTGGATCTTAGATTCTTCTTAATGTGCAAAACCAGGGAGTTTCAACCAACTGCTTTAAAGTCTGTTACCCATTTACCTTTTAAACCAGGCAGTGCCTACAAGACACTTTATTTTGTAATATACTTTCTCCCCCTCCTCGCTCAGACAGCAAAAGATCATGGTGTCAGAGATTTAAAAAAAAAAAAAAAAACTTCAGCAGGTTTTTGAGGCCTGGGAAGGGGTGGAGCTGGGAATGTGATTATATTCTCTGAAAGATGGACCTTTCCTGCATTTAGCAATAATTATACATAGTCCCCCTAAACAACATTCTTCACAACATTTTCAAAAATATTTCCCCCAGGCACTCTAAATATGCTTAAAGGACACTTCAGCCAGCGAGGTGTCCTTTAGCCAGACGCTCCCATCTGGACTTGTCCCCAGACATTGTCAAGTTCTCAGCCCCAAATCGCACAGGCCATGTGGCTGCCTCTGCCTCTGCTAGGAGTTTGATACTGAGGTGTTCCTATTCCCCACCCATGGGGAGCCCGGGGTCGTCCTGTAACATACCCATCAGGCTCTGGAAATGCTGTTAACACATTCTCACATAAATTAATGTCACAGGAAGCCCCTGTCCCCCATTCATCCATAGCGCTGTGTGAGCTGAATGGAAAGGAAGCCGTCCTCTGAAAATGACCAATAAGAAGCCCTACTTTCATGTCCAGGCCAAGTTGCCAGCCTGTATTCTTCAACGGGATGAAAAAACACCCATCCATCCCACAGCCCCTCGCTGCCTGATGAGTGCTCCTCATTTCGAAGTGAGGGAGTCCCCCCACCTCCGGCCCCAGGCGTCTGCCCCAACCCCACAACAGCAAGCTCTTCAGTTTTGAGAAAAGAAAAAGAAAACATGTTTGGAATTTTCTTCTTCTTCTTCTTTCAAACCAAATCTGTCTTCTTCAAGTGACCTCAGAGGGACTGGACCGGCTTTCACACCAGGGAGACATCTGAATGAGAATATAATCTCTTTACAGTTTTTTTCCTCTTCCCTCTTGGAGTGGCTGGAACCTCTTTTGTCAATGGTCTCCCGTGAACGGTGTTGGTAATAAGCCTATTAATGAGCTTCCACAGCCGAGTGTGAATAGGTAAATAAGCTCCAATCTGTTGAGGTTCAGGGCTGAGGGCAGAGAAGCCATCAAGAACTGAAGGTGACAGTTTGAAGGAACAAGGCACAACAGCACCAGGTTTCAGCTGAAAGGACCTCCAGACAAGGCGACATTCAGAGCTCTCTACCCCCTACGGATCCCCCTTTCTTCCCAATTTTCCCTCCTTTACAAAATGCCTCCAGTCATCACCCTTATTTTATGTCAAAAGCCCTCGAGACATGCTTCTTCTTCTTCTTGTTTTCTTCCTTCCTTCTCACTCCTAAAGATACAACAATGGAAAAGGGAGAGAGACAGGCCAACTCCAACCCCGATGTCTGCAGAAGCTTCCAGAAACAAATTGTGCTTCCAGTCCATTGGTGATGGGAAGACACAAGAGGACAGACCGGGGTGGGAGACCTTGGCCTCTCTCCTTTCAACAGCGTGGCATTTTTCTTTTAATAATTTGCTGTTTGGCTGGGAGGCTGCTCCTCCACCCCCTAGAAAAGGTAGTGGAAGAAAAGCGACTGACATTTAAGTGCTAATGAGTCCCTGCCTGCAACGTGAATGGGAACTCCAGGCAACCCCACCCCCAGGTCATTCTTCCAGTTACATCTCAATCATGGCTGCTGCTGGAAGAAAGCGCTTGACCCGAGGAGGAGGAAGAACCCTCTTAAGAGTGTTTGCTCCTGGGGATGAGGGAGGAGACCGGCCCCCAGTCAGCCAGGGAGTCAGTGGAATTCATCAAAAGCAAAGTGACTGACCCCACCACTGCCTGCCACCAAGAATTCTCAACTTAAGATCAGGCACCAATGTCAAAGCCAAGACAGGTCCGCTAGCAAGGCCTCTTTCTAGGAAGGGAGCGTTACTTCCTTCAGTAGAGGGGCGACAAGGCAGCTTCTTACAGTCAGTGGTAGCTCAGGTCACTCCGGAGCTGTGAGTCGTTGGGCAAGACGCTCACATTTCTGAGTTTCTATTTTCTCTTCTGCAGAAGGAGTCACGGAATGTCTCCTATCGCAGAGTAGTGAAAATGGCTATGGGTCTGGCCTGCTGCTCACAGGGAGTTTGGAAGTTCAGGCCCATCCAACTCAAAAGACCAGCTGCCCAAAAGTCCCGGCCGCGGAGAACCCAACAGAGCCCAATTCTACTCGGGCACCCAAAGGGGCCCCATAAAGCGGGATTGACTCCATTGAACTCCGGCCTTCCCACTGCCGTTTCAGAAGTGGTGCGTGACTCTTATGCAGGAGCACAGAGCCGTTTCTCTCTGCCTCTGAAAGGCTAGTTTGCTTGAAGTTAGCAGCCCAACCCTTACCCAACAGCGCCACCAGGGATCGACTCGGGGTACTGAAAGGACTAGAGGAGTTGGAAAGGTGATAAGCCAGAAGTGTGTTGTTATCTGTGATGGTCGATGTCCTTGTCGTGGGCTTTCTGGACACTCGGGACGCTCGGAGATCGTACTGAGGACTCTGGGGAGGATTAAGGGAACTAGGTTAACCTAGAGAGCTACACATGCAAAGTTTAGGCATCGACGAAGTGGATCTGCCAAAGTTGGGCGCTGAATACGGAAGAACCAAGAAGCCTCCCTACTTTGGAAAGACGGTGCAGGTGACGAGTGTTGCAAGTTTGGTGGACTTGCCAAAAGAAGAGACAAATCTGTCTGGGAAGAAGGATAGCCAGCATGTCCCTCAGAGGTCAGGATGTGAGACCTCAGCTCGCACACTTCGGACATGCTATCGGGAGAGACCAGCCCCTGGAGAAGGACATCATGCCGGGTACAGTCAAGGTGTGGGGGGGGGGGACAAGATGGACTGGCACAGTGGCTACAACCATGGGCTCAAACATAAGGACAACTGTGCAGACGACATGGGACTGGGCAGTGTTTCCTGCTGCTGTACAGAGGGTCACTGTCATTTGGACTGACTCAATGATTGCCAACCAAACAATGACAGCACGGCTCTGCAAGGAGTCCTGCAGAGTCATGGGCTACACATGGCGCCACCAGTGGCTGCAAGGCAGAAAGAGGAGCGGTCCCCTCCCCTAGATAGCTGGAGTCTCAGGAACACAAAGGGGCAGTTCTACGCTGGTGCTGTTTGAATCTGGGGCTTTGACTTTCACCGAAGCAGCCTGCCTGCCCCGCCTTTCTCCTGTGGAATGGCCGGTAGATGGGAATCGCTGACGGTGGGTCAGCAGGAGGGCACTTAACCACCACGCCACAAGGGCGCCTCCCCTCCACCCTAGCTTTGATGAGGAAGGACCTGGTTGTAACACGCCTCCGGTCACCCTCCCTGCTTTGTGCGCAGTGCACCCCAGCCGCCGGCCTGCCCAGGACCCACCAGCATGGACGTGCCCCCGAAGGCCACCTGAACCCAATGGATGACTGTTGAGATAGACAGCGTAGCAAGCACACCAGTCTCCTCTGCTGCCTTCCCGGCAGACCCTGCGAGGGAGATACAGGCGATGACACCATGCAGTGTCACAAAAAGCTAGTGGCCAAGAAAGAGCATCTTTAGGTCCAGGAAGCGTGAGGGCTCCCCAGGTGTTCTCAGAGACACGGGTGAGCCTTTTTTAAGGAGGCAGGAAGCACGGGTGAGCATCAAAGCCAAAGCCACGGCTGCCTCGGTCAATTCCAGCTCTGAGCAGCCCGTTTGGCCAGAGTAGAACTGTCCCCTAGATTCCTGCGGCTGTGGCTCTGTACAAGAGGAGGCAGGCTCACCCTCTGAGCAGTTGGTGGCAGGGGCTGAACCACCCTTGCATTAGCAGTCCCAACCACTAACCCACTAGGCCACCAGGGCTCCTGAAAGGTGAGGAAGTGGTTGTTCAATCCGGAAGAGACCACAGCTTGACTCCTGCACCAAGATGGGAAGTGAGAGGCCCAAGGGGAGTTTGTTGTGCTGCTTGGTGGTAGGGGAGACCCAGAAGTGTGGTCTCCTGAGCAGCTGGGTGTGGCCGAGGGGCCACCAGGGCAAGTCAACCACTCACCTATGCCAGGTGATGCCGCGAGTTCTAGGTGTTTCCCTGACCCGAGTAGAGGGCACTAACCCTTCTCAAACGTTCCTCTTCCGCCTACAATGTCCCCATCCACCACCGGTCACCCCATTCCTGTTTCCTCGAGCGTTCCCAGAATTCAGGAGAGCATTACCCTGGCTGTTAATGTTTCAAAGAACCTTCAAGTCCAGGGCAGGGGGTGGTTAGACCTTCCTGCTCACACGGCCAGCAGCTAGATTAGCCTCGTCTTCAAAAGAGGGGAAGAACTCAGCATCAACACAGGTGAGCCACAAAATGATCCTTATCAGCAGTGTACCAGTGACCATGGAAAGTTTCTTTAAAAATAGCAAACCTCAAACTCTGCTATGGAATCAATCGATCGATGCCTTGACCTTCACCCACTTAGGCAGAATGGGGTAATCTTTGTTTACATTGTTTTAGGTGCCGTCAAGTTGGCATTGACCCATCACGACCCTGTGTGCCACAGCAGGAAACACTGCTCTGCCCCTGCCAGCCCTCACCATTGTTCTTATGTGAGAGTCCATGTTTCTGGCCACTGTGCCAGGCCACCTTGCAACGGGCCTTCCTCTCTTTCCCTTGCCCCTTCACTTTACCTAGCACGATGTTCTTCTCTGGAGACTGGTCTCTCTTGACAGCATGTCTAGAACACGGGAGAGCAATCTAGAAGATGCATTTTTCTCTTCTATGTCCACTCTGAACATCCCCTGCCTCCCAAAAGCAGTCCAAGGGGGTGGTGGGGTTGTCCATGGAGCCACCCCCAAAGAACATGCCTGGTGCCCAGGGAAGCCAACACCTACGTTCCAGGATTTTGAAACCATTCTAGGAACCTTGCTCTTGACCTCTCAAGAGACCGTTCCGGTAACGGTCTCTCCCGGAAAAGCCCTCTAATCCTTGGCTCGTTGCTGTTTAAGGGCAATTTATGGCCTGTCATTGCTGGGAGACCAGCCTCCCTCCCCTCCGCCTCCCCTCTACCCGCCATACAGCCGCCCCCACACCACACCGCAGACTCCAAATAGAATGAGCACAAAGCCTGCCTGTGACTTTAGCCTCTGAGGGTTACCCATGATGCTTGCCTGCTCCCCACTCCACCTCACTCACCTTCCCTGCCGGTAACCTAGGCCTGGATCACCCAAGATGGTAGCAAGGTGGCTATTTTATGAAAATCTGATAAAGTTAAAGCCCGAGTTCTTCAGTAACAGTAGTCCCATTCCAGGTGCCCAGTGACCACAAGTGGCCAGTGCCTACCATGGCAGACAGGGCTGAGATTAGAATGGACTTCCAACATCAGACTGAGCCCCTGCCATTCGCTTCCCCTTCCTCCAACAAGGCCACTTTAGACAGGGGGGTCCCAGGAAGTGCCTTCCTTCCCCCAACGCACATGCACTGACCATCTCTGAACTGCCTCTTGAGCGGAGACACAGGGCTCCCAGAGGGTGGGAGAGGCTACCCATTGGGAATGAGAATATCTCTGAGCTACCACTCTACCCCCCCCACCCCCACCCTGACAGCGGAGGGCGACCTGTGCTCCACAAAGCTCCAGTCGTGGGTGTCCATGGGAGGGGGCTCCCTCATCTTGAGTGTGTGTGGGGGGGTCCTTGTTGACCTTGAGTTCCTTCCTGCCAGGATCTGAGGTTTCCTGGGTTCTCAAATCCATGGGAACACTGAGCTGTGAACTCCAATGGAGCAAACCCAGCAGAAGCAAGTTGGTCAAGGCTGCAGAAAAAGCCCGGTGGAATTAGACTTTGGGTAACTGATAAGTTGGGGGCCACTAAATTTAACAGTCAGGTCAAGCAGACTGGTATCTCTCATCTCTGAATTCTCTGGGCCTGGGTGCTGCCCAGAAGAAACCCTGCTGGTGCAATGGTTCAGCCCTCCGCTGCAAAACAAAAGATCAGTAGTTCAAACCTACTGACCGATCCCTGGGAGAAAGCCACGGCCCACTGCCCTGTAAAATTGGCAGCCTTCGAAACCCTACGGGCAGCTGCATGATATCCTGCAGGGCGGGGATGAGTTGGTCTTTTAAAAACCCAAACCAGCCATAGCCAGGCAAGCCATGGGCAGTGAATTAAACTGCCTGGGTACTTGCCAGGCCCACTCTACAGTGGGAGACCCATGGTGGTGATGACAGCCTCTGGAGTCCTGGTGACACAATGGGTAACAGGTTGGGCTGCTCACTGCAAGGTCACGAGTTCAAACCCACTAGTTACTCCCAGGGAGAAAAAACGAGGCTGTCTGTCCCTGTGAAGATTTACAACCTCCGAAACCCATAGAAGCAGTTCTACTCTATGGGTCCTGCGAGGTGGCTGTGAAGTGGAATCCACTCAGTGGCAGGAAGGGTTTTGTTTTGGTTTTTAATTAAGGCCCCCGGGTGAGCTGGAGGAAGCAGGCCCTTGTCCATCAGATGGGTATATTTGGAAGCCAGGGATACAGGCCTTTCTTTGGCAGGAAGTCACTTTCCCTGGCTTTGACCTGCTGTCCACAGCCGACGCCTTCCTCCCTCGCCTCTGTCTGCGTTTGGTTTATTATAATCACTCCCTGGGGTGTGTGTCGGCCTCATCCAAACGGGAAGAGAAGTTCACGTTAATAACCCAAAGGGGAGGAAAATGATGCTGCCGGATCCGGGTAAACCCCGGGAAGGACGCCTCATGCAGAGCAGGGGGCATCGTAAAACCACCAACCCGGGGCGCCTGTCGGGGGGGGGCCCCCCAACGCTCGTATTTTGTCCCCGGGCTGCGGAGGAAGGCCGTCGGGAGGAGGGAGGAGGCGGTGTCTCGAACAGCTTTCGAAGAGCGGTGCTGAGCGCAAGTTAACTCCGTGCGGGGCACCGGATGCTGGCCGGCGCGCGGCCCGCGCTTCGGGGAAACAGGTGGCCGCAGGTGACCGCGCCGCAGTCCCGGAGCCTTTGTTCTCGGCTCCGCGCGGCGGGCGCCAGCGACCCCGTGTGGTCACTGACGGCAGCGCCCGACCGGGACCGCGCGGCCAGGTAGAGCGCGGTGGGGTGGGGTGGGGGCGAGGGGGCAGCGCGGTCGGGAGGGCTCTGTGGCTGGCGACGCACTGCTGCGCTGAGTTTTGTCTCAAGGGCTGCGGCTGCGGCGGCTCCAGTCTCGGGTCCCCATCCCACCCCCGCAAGGGTGCGAGATGGACGCAGACTCCCCAACCTAGCCTTTCAGGACGACCCCCCACCCCCGGGGTTCTCAGTGCCAGAAGCAGCCTCTCCCTCCAGCTGCAATCGCTTTTCCACTTGGCTGGGATATCTCTGCCCTCGACCCACCAAGAGGCCAGGCACCCTCTCTGAACCAGCATCCTCTTTGGGCATCCTTTCTTACCAGGTAACTCTTCCCTGTACCTCTCTCAGCCCCTACCCCATCCCTGGGCTCTCTGTTCCAGGGAATTCCTGCTTCCGACTCACCAAAGCCATTCCCTGGGTGAGGAGGGCACCTGGGTCGGGGAATACTACAGCCTTGGGCTTATGCTCCTGATTCAAAGGCACCTGGGAGATAGGCCTGGCCTTCTGCATCTGAAAGAACGCGGTCGTGGCAGTCTCTGCTCTTCCCGTGATCAGAAGCCTCGCCGGGGTGTCCGGGGAGGGAGCCCTTGGGTACTGCTCAGGAATAGAGCCACACTCGGGCCATTTGAAGCCACTGGGGAAAGCTGGGTGGATTCGAACCACCTACCTCCGAGCTGAGGGCTCCTGTTCCACCGACACAGCAGTGCTGCCCACCACACCCAAGAGCTCAGCTGACGGGCGGGAGCAAGAGCCTGCCCTCCCCCTGGAGATGCAGAAGGGAAACTGGAGAGGGAGCACGGTGAGGACTCCCTCCTGCTGAAAGATTCAGGCAAGGAGTAGCCCGCCCTGGTCCACTCCTGTGACCACATCCAAACGCTTTACCTGTTGACCTGGCAGGGACGTCGTCAGGGGCGGGGGTGGTCCGTCTGCCTTCAGAAGCTCTTATGGCATAGTGAGTGCAGTCACGAGGGCAGTTTGAAACCATCGGCCTCTCCTTAGGACACAGATGAAGCTTTCTGCTCCCCTGGAAGCCCCCGGGGGCAGTTCTACTCTGTCCTAAAAGGTCACTGTGAATCCCAACAGACTCGGTGGCAGTGAGTGTGTTTGTTCGTGACGCTGCGGAGGGCTACCCTGCTCCTTTGCAGCTGCTCAGTCGGTTTCCCTGCCGACGTGAGGCTGGAAGGCTTCCTGGCTTCCGCCCACAGCCCAGGCATCCACGTCCACTGGGGACCACGGACGGGTGGGTCCCCAGCTGCCCACGGAATGTGAGGGGAGCAAGGGACAGCTGTTTGGGAGAGAGAGGCAGGCTCATCAGGACTTACAGAAACACAGCCCTGAGACCCACTGCCCCATGGCCATCTCCACTTCACAGGGAGGCTCCCCCAGAGGCTGGGTGTCACCCCACTTCTTCACATCCCTGAGCTCCAGCCTAGAAGAGAGCAGCCACGTTTGCTGACTGGATACAGGAAGGAAGGCCTAGAAGTGACTTTGGCCAAAGGAGAGGCCTCAGGAGGCCAGCCCACCTGCCGTCTGGGCTCTGGGGAGGCCCAGCCTGCTTTCAGGGGTAGGCTCCTCACCTTCCCCACCCCCAGACCAGCTCTGGGTCCAGCCGGAGCTCAGGGACCCCCTCCAGGGGCAGGCGGGAGGCCGGCTGCAGCTGTTTAGATGCCGTGGGCCTGTAGATAAATAAACCTCACTTCCCAGGGCTGCCAATCTCTCACCGTGCAGAAATATCCATTCGCTCAGAAATATAAAGAAAATAAACAAACGCAGGCTGTTTGACTGCCTCACAGCGCCTCCAAGCCCGTGGTCCCCAGTCCCTGCCTTTCAACCGGTTAATAAACCTGCTTTATGGGATCCCCTCCTGTGAGGAAAAATTCCATGTGGGGAGGGGCAAAGGAGGGGGACAGTCCCTGCTAGAATGTGGGGGAGGGAGCACAAGCTGCTGATCTCTCTTTTCCGGTGTCCAGCTCACCCCAGGATGGCCCATGGAGCAGGCCAGTCCCCTTGTCGTCTAGCGGGGGGGCCCCCACTTCGTGGCCCCGCAGACAGAGTCGAGCTGTCCTGTGCAGGGCTGTCCAAGGGCTCATCGTTTCAGAATCAGACAGCCTGATCTTTCTTCCGCAGAGCTGTGAGTGGGTTCAAACTACTTTAGCAGTCTGGGGCTTAACCCAAGACTCCTACCATGCAAGCCAGGAGGACCCACCCCCCAAAGACCCCAGCCCAGTGCTGTTGGCCCCCTGTATGACAGAGGAGACCAGCTCCGTGGGCTGGGCCTGGCTCCAATCTCTAAGGAAGCAGAGAACCAGGCCTTTCTTTCTTGGTGCATCTGACCAGGGTTAGATTCAGAACCTAGTGTGAACCATTAGCACCACTCAAGATGAGGGCCAGTGAGGTTCCCAGAGATCTGGGAGATGCCCCCACTCCCACCCCCCACTGCTTTAGCCTCAGCTCTGTCCAAAACACCTGTGGGTGGGTCAGCCACGTGAGAAGGCGGCATCTGCCTCCCACCCGCCTGCTCTCCTCCCAGAGTTGATGATGAACAGTATCGGGGGTCGGGGAGAAGGCATAACTCTGAACTTGACTCCTCCTCACTCCTGGGCAGCTGGGGGAGTGGCCATCCCCTCTTCTCTGTGACCCAGCCGTCACAAAAAGGGGTGCACCTGTTCCTGTGTGCAGGGCAGTTCTTACACATGTTCAGAGCAGCCCAGTAAGCCAGTCCTCCTTTCATTCATTCATTCATTCACTGGTGCATCAAAAGTGTCCCGAGAGCCACGTGGGGTCAGGTGGCTGCTCTTGCAGTTCTCCATACGAAGGCAGGCAGGACGGTGGGGAGCACACAGCCCTCCCCTGACAGTCCAGGGGCTCCAGCGGCCAAGCTTTGGGAGGCTGAGATCAGAGAGGGACAGAGACTTGACCAAGGCCTGCCCATGGGTGACAGAGAGACCCAAACTGGCTCTGAGGCTCCCAGGGAGGGTCTTCCTTCTCCTTGAGGGCGGCACGTCGCATCTCACCCACACATGGAGTGCTTAGGACCTTGAGCTGGGGGTGGGACGCTGAGGACCTGGAAGAGAATGCAGGCGGCCAAATTCTCTGTGCTCACAATCACGGGACCTGGAAGGCCGACTCTGGTGGAGGAAGGCCTTCCCGTCAGTAACGCAGAGATGCTCCCAGCCACATTCTCCAGATGAAAAATCATCCCCACAATCTCCGCCCCCACCCCCATTAACGTGCTATTTTAAAAATGCTTCCATGTCTGCTCTCTTACCTATCTCTGAGCACAAGCAAGGTCCATCGTCCTCCCGCTCAAAGGGCCGCGGACCCCCTTTTGATGCTCTGCCTCCAATACTGGTCATGGCTCACTCCTCCAACGAGCTCAGGGGCTTCTAAGGTGAAGACACTGTCCACTGTGCTATGGACGTGATTGACCGGGCTTGCATGGCCCCAGACTCTATAAACCTGCTGGAAAATACATCTGCTGTCTTTTCTTGATCCGATGTTGGGAAAAGGGAGCCTCCGGACCCACTGTCTGTTGTCTTTTTTTTTTTTCCATGAATAGTACAACTGTTTTTCTCAGGACCTATTGCAAGGTGGGACCCCACAGCCAAGGAAGCTGGAAGGAAGGGAGGGAAAATGGAAAGATGCGGGGTGGGGGGGGCGGGAGTTGAGAAGCCCCAGAGGGAGGGGCATAAGGTGCTTGCTGCTCTAAACACCACACCTGGGGTCAGAGTCGGGAATCAGCACACCTGTAATGGAGCCAGCACTCCACCACACCAGATGAACTTTACATCATCATCATCATCATCATCATCATCATCATCATCATTATTATTATTATTATTATTATTAACACAATGGCTCCAAGATGGGAAGCAGCCACTGCACCCGCTGCTCAGTGAACTCACCTATGGCCGGGAGGCACCCTGGTTGTCGGGGGGGCTTGCTGAAAGCAACATGTAGCTCCCAACCTCCTTTGGAGACCCCGAAGGTCGTGTTGAAAAATGAGGTGTTCACCTTTAAGGCTAACCTTGGATCACCCTGACCTCTCACCACCACCACCACCACCACCCCTAGGCTGAGGGGCCACCTGCCCTTTCACCCCAGAAAGCAGTTGGGCATGTGACCATTTCCCCTGCCTGCCACCTGGCTCCCCCAGGCACTGACAGCCAAGACCACAATAGATGTTGGAGAGGCCGGAGCCTTCCTGAGGTCTTCTGGGGACCCTCGGCCAAGACCCTCTGCTGGTGAAAATTACCTCTACCCCTACTGCCTCTTCTGGGCCCCCTGGACTGGCTGACCCTAGGCTGGGGATGCTGGTGGGCTCTCAGCAGGCCTGTGGCTTCTCACTCCTGGTCTTCTCACAGCTGAGCTCAGGCTGCCGGGGTCCAGCCTGGGCAGTGACAGGACATACTTTCACCACACTTTTCTCACCAAGGCAACTCAGAGGTCAGGTCTGGCACAAAGCACTTGGAAAGAGACTCTGCTCTCTGATGGGAGGAGGACCAGCAAAAAAAAAAATCCCAAAAAACCTGGTAATCTTCTTTAATTCACCATTAAAAATTAATTAAGAAAAAAAAGATTAATTACTAAGTAATTGCCAGGCCTTTATTCTGTAGTGTCTCTGGGGGAGCTCAATCTCCCACCCTCTTTGTTGCCGGACGGTCTTCGTTAAACATGCACATCATCCAAGGACTCAGTGAGTTGGGGAGGGGGGAGAGGCATAGAGAAGACTCATCGAGTCCCTCACACTGGCCTTCGCTGGACAAGCTAAGCCATGTCAAACTTCTTGAAGGTATTTCCTACCAGTAGCCAGAAAGAAGTAATTACCACTATTTGCCATGGGTCGGTGTCACTGTGGAGTAAACATTGGATGACTCATCACAGGTTGTTGGTTCAAAACCACTAACTGCTCCTTGGGAGAAAGAGGAGGCTATCTGCTCCCACGAAGATTTATAGCCGCAGAAGCTCTAGATGGGGTCCCAGCGAATTGAGAAAGGAGCCCTCGCAGTGTACTGGGCTGCTACCTGCAAGGTCACCCGTTCAAACCCGTGAGCTGCTTCCTAGAAGAAAGACGAGGATCCGTATAGGATGGCCGTCTGGGAAACCCACCGAGCAGCTCTCCTGTCCTGCAGGGGCACTTTGAGGTGAACTGACCCGAGAGCAGTGAGTCTGCTTTGGTAAGAATGATAGGAATGGACTTGAGGGCAGGCTGTCGCATTGGTGCCAGGGGCCGACCATCGTGCTTCAGGCTGGTCTACACTATGTCTGCTGTTACCCACATGCTCCTTCATCTTCTCCACCACCCACCTCCTCACTCCCAGCTTTGCTCCCTGGCTGGCAGGGCTCCCCTGGAAAGCGCTCACTTCCTCACCTCTCTTTCTTTCGAAAGTAAGCAGCCCAATCTCGCCGCCTGTTTGCAGACCTTCAAAACCACGCTACCCTTGAGGGGCGAGAAGAATCCGTCTGACAAACGAAGGCAAGGTGAAAATGAGTGATAACGACGTGGCGATGACAACCATGCTGCTTTCAGATTTCACAGAAAATTAAGGCATGAGGGCCAGTAAGAACCATTCCAAACAGAGGCAGAATCGCACACGGCTTTGGGAATCTCACATCGTTTCATTCAGGTATTCCCCATGCCAAATGGTGATAAATGTGCTTTCTGGTGTGGCCTGCAGAGGCACCCATCATCAGCTGGAGGAGCACGGTAGCTGCCCCACTGGGAGGATCCCACGGGCCCCGTCTCCTCCCCACTGCTCTGCAGACAGCTCTCCCTGCCCTCGAGTAAATGCTGGCTCACAGCGCCCCGTGTGGGTTTCTGAAACTGGAGTAGAAAGTCCAGCCTTTCTTCCGAGAAGCTGTTGCTGGTTTTGAACTGCCAACCACACAGATCACAGTCAGTGCTTCACCACTGCACCACCACCAGGGATTCTCCACATGCATGTATGTGTCTGTGTGTGTAGATAGATATGTATTTATATACATGTACATGTATACATGCTCACACATATATGGGTATATGTGTCTGTTTATATGTTTTTGACATATATGTAAAAGGGTGCTGGTGGCATGGTGGCTACACGCTGGGCCACAAAGTCAGTGATTCAAAACTGTCAGTTGCTCCTCCGGAGAAAGACAGTTTTCGACTCCGATAACAAAGCCAAACTCACCGCTGTCAAGGCGAGGCCGACTCACATAACAGGGCAGCTCTGCCCCGCGAGTTTCCGAGAGTGTCAACAGGGAGTATCAGTCTTTCCCCTCGGGGCCCCTGGAGGGGGGGGTTGCATCAAGATGAGTCGTCCCATTCTTCAAGGTAGTCTGGGCTGGGGGGGGGGGGGGGGGGGGGGTGTCCCAGTTGACATTGCGCTACTTTGCAAGCCAAGGGTGATTCTGCAGTGTCGCCGTGCATTTCAGGGTCATCCAAGGTGCGGCGTGCTGAGAGCTGAATCTCAAGGACAAATCGCATGACGGTGTCCAGGGTCTTCCCATGGCCACCCGAGAGGCGAGTGGTGGGAGCTGAATTGACCCCCAAGCAGGAGCAGGAGTCGGCCAGGGGTCCGTGGTGTGTGGGAGTCACAGAGGCCTGGAAGAGACGCCTGCAAGTCTTGCGGTGAGGCCCACGGCAGATGCGACGATGACAGATGCGAGGGTCCCGGCCAAGCCAGGGTTGCAGCGGTGGGAGAGCAGCGGGGGTTGAAGGTCCAAAGCCCTGCAGAAAGGAGTCCAAGCCATCTGACCCAGGGTGGCGGCTGGCATTCCGCCACCAAGCTTTCTCCTGAGGAGCAGCTGGTGGTTTTGAACTGTTGACCTCGCAGTCAGCAGCCGAATGCATCACCACGACATCACACAGGGCCCAGGAAATCGGTATCAGCTAACGGCAGCGCCTGCCTCACCAAAGAGAAGCCGCCCCAGGCATCGCATTGGGGGCAAGTTAATCCAGTGCTTGACCGAAAAGCGGCAGGTTAATTTTTAAGCGGATCGTGTACAAGATAGCCCATGAATTTTGTGGTAGACACCCAAAAGGCCCTCGGCAGGAAGCAACCTCCCCCACCGCTGATTTACAGCCCCAGAGACCTTGTGGTGAAGTTCTGCTCTGTTCTCTGGGGCCACTCTGAGTCAGAATTGATTGGACAGTAATGGCTATTTGTTCTTAAACTTAGGTGGACCACAGTTCCCTTTTCAAGAAAAAAAATTACTGGCCATTAACATTGCACACTGGCTCATAATCTGGGATAAAGTGTAGGTATCTGTTTTTGCAGGCAGCTGGATGGGTCCAGGACCCCCTCTCCGCAAGGAGACGGCATCACCCACGGTGAGGAACACCAGTTTAGACTGTGTGTCTCAAGAGACCTGGTAGGCCAAGGGTAACTCCCCAGCCGTCAACCCAAAGCCCAGCAGGGTGAAGCTACCAAGAGTGTCAAGCGAGAAAATATTGAGCAGTCTGCTCCCACAAAGACTACAGCCAGAGCCCCAGTTCCTCTCTGTCCAGTCGGGGGGCCATGTGTCAGATTGCCATACCTTGTACCAGGCTCTGGGAGGGTTAGAGTGCTGTTTGGAAGAACAGACAACAGAGAGAGGCAATAGGAGCTATAGCAGTGGTTCTCAACCTATGGCTCTCAACCCCTTTGGGGGTCAAGTGACCCTTTCACAGGGGGTCGCCTAAAACCATCCGAAAACACCGCTCCTCTGTTCGTCTCCATGCAGATACGCTCTCCTATGAGTCCCCGTCGTGAAGACTGTTCCCCGTGCGACACCATGCTTCAAGACAGCATTTCGTTGATGTGTCATTAGAAAGAAATATTTCACGATATGCCATGACATATTGTTTTTGTGACGAATCACTATGCTTTCATTATGTTCGATTTGTAACGATGAAAACATGTTCTGCGTATCAGATAGTTACATGACAATTCATCACAGTGGCAGAACGACACATGGCACATCACACGACAGTGATGAAGCAGTGAACATAATGTTACAGTTGGGGGAGCCCACCCCAGGAGGCACTGAATGAACCTTGGGTCCACAGTGGAGGCAGCTGAGCGCTCCAGATGGGATCCTGTCACGTGGCCTCCTCTCACACCAGGTCGAGCCTCAGGAACGGTGGTTCCAATCTCCAGAACCACAGGGTGAGGCCGCTGCTCAGGAAGGTCTGCGTGCCCACAGCACACTGAGGAGTCTTGGGGAAAGTCTGATGTTTGGGGTGCAGGTGGGGGGCAGGCTCCCAGGAGATGCTGACACTGCTGGCCCCAGACTCCACAGTGTGGGGGTGGGGCAGGGATCCCAGAGGCACCCTGTTGGGGCACAGCAGGCAGGGCTGCTCTGTCTTGCACACCTGACCTGCCGCTTCACTGGGGAACTGAGGTCAGCTCAGCCAAGTCCAGCTTTCTGGCAGGACTATTGGCAAACTGAGGCACACACCCCTGGCTGGGAAGTAAAGAGCTCCCACCCAACCGCCGGCATGGTGTGGCATAGCCAGGGTAGCGGGGGGGATGAAAGGTGATTGGAGGTAGACTTGACCAGAAGCCACACAATGCAGCCCCCCAACCTCCCCCCTCCCCCCGCTCTCTCCACTCTCAGAGCTCTGCCAGAGCAGGCAGTGACACACCAGTCCTCACACTGTGGTCTCAGCACTCCCATCTGTGAAATGGGCCCGTAACAAGACCTCCTTGTCTGTACAGGACCACGGCGCCTGTCTGCGTGGCAGTCAGAGGCCTCCAGTGGGCACAGCGAGGCAACAGGCATGTGGCCCTGGAAAGGCAGGGCTAGTGTGGAGGGAGATATGGGCGAGTCCAAGCAAACCTTGTGCGAGAATCCCTCGATGCCACCCGGTCTCTAGCACCCGGGGGCCCCGCCTGAAACCTCATGGACCCTGCATTGCCGAATCTCTCACTCGCCCCCTCCTACCAACCCCCAAGCCGAACTCATCACCATCCGGTCAATTCCGACTCCTGGCCCTCTATAGGACAGGGTCAACCTGCCCCCCCCCCCGACCTCCTGGAGTTCCAGGACTATAACTCTTTGCAATAATAGAAGGCCTCGTGGTTCTCCTGAGAAATGGTTGGGGGGGATCAAACTGCCCACCAACACCTATCCACAAGGCCACCACGGCTCCCCCAGCACCCCCCTCCCCCTGCGACTCCAAGTCCCTGAGCTCACACACCAGCTGTGGCGGGAATAAGCTGGGCTGTCTCTTTAAGCCCTCCAGGGACTATCCCAGCTTTCCCACAGTCTGTGGGTGCCTTGGGGAATGTGCCCCACGTGGGAGCGCAGGGAGATCAGTTCACCAGCCGAAACATGCCCTATGCCCCACACACCTACCTAATTGGCAAGGCTTGGCTTCAGCCTGTGTTTCAGCTGATCCTGGCTCCCCCTGCACCAGGAGAGAAGACACCGCTGGCCCAAGTGTCCTGGGCGAAAGCTCCAGATGTGGCCCAGAGGTGGGCTGTGTGTGCGGTGGGCAGGGCCCCGGCGAGGGAGGGAGGCTAATTAGCAATAACCAGCTTCAGATGCAGAGCTTTTTTGAACTTGTTTCTGGAAACCTCCGTGGAGCCCCAACCCTAGATCAGAATGGCAGGCTCCTTCATATCTGTTGAGTGACACTGAATGTCACCCAGTGGGAGGTGGGTGGCCAAGAGGAGGAAGGCGCCGGCTTAGGACACGTCGAGGATCTGGGTCTCAATCGGCGGGCTCTGCTGGGCACCAGTTGTGTGGTCTCAGCTTCTTTGCGCTCACTCACGTCTTCATACATAACACAAGGCCCAACTCCCTGCCATCAAGTCCGGGCCGACTCAGAGCGACCCATGGTGGCTTTCGACGGGAGTAGAAAGCCCAGTCTGTCTCCCTTGTAGCTTCTGGTGGTTTTGAAATGCCAACCATGAGGATGGAAGCCCCAATGAGGAACCACTACACCACCAGGGCTCCTCAGTCTGGGGAGAGAAATAGTCATTTATAAAGCACATTCTCTGGCAAATATACACATTGAAAACTTAGCGATTGAAGGTGATGTGCAAACGATTGCCCAAGCAGGCCCATCTGTAGAAATAAGTGATTGTGGTAAAACCGACATGTAAATAAAAATGGTGCCATTTTAGCCATGCTTGCGGGTCCAATTCAGCGGCAATGACAGGCTCCATGCTGTCTGACCGTCACCACAATACCCAACTTTTTTTCCATTATCCCAAACAGGACCTCAGCACCCCTTATGCAAGAACTCCCTCCACCCTGCTACCCCAGACCACGGCAGCTAGGAGTCGACGTGGGCCTCTGTGCACTTGGCGACTCTGAAGGCCCCACTTCAGGGGGATCCTGCCATACATGGCTTTGTGGGTTGGGCTTTGTGTATTTTGCTAGCCTTTCTGGGGTTCCTATACATCGTGGCGTCTCTCGGGACTCCTCTTGTCTCTCTGACTAGGAACCAGGCCGTTGGGTGGCGGGGGGTGGAGGCATCACATTCTGCTGATTTCCTCATCCACTGGGGTGGGCCACCTCTTGAGTTCTGAAAAATAATGCTGCGAGGCACGCCAGTGGACACAGAAGTTGTCTGAGTGCCGCTCACGGGCTCGTGGTTCAGACCCGCCAGCCTCTCCATTGCAGAAGGATGAGGCCGTCCGCTTCCACAACCATCGACAGTCTAGGGAACCCTGTGGTGGAGTTCTACTCTGCTCTGGAGAAACACCACGAGGCGGAATCGACTTGGGGCCACAGGTTTGGTTTGGGGGTTCACGCTCTCAGGAGTAAAATTGCCGAAAGAGAGCCCACAGGGACACTTTGGCTAGTGAATGGGGTGGCATGGCAATGAGCGGCAAGCATAAACCAGGACCGGCCCAGACAATGGGGGTGAGGGGACTCCTTGTTACTCACAGAGGAGCCCAGCCTCAAAATCGAACCCCTCTGTCCAGTCTATTTGGACTCACAGACACCAGCAGGACTGAGGAGAACTGCCCCGGGGGGTTCCAAGGCTGGCACCTGAGAGAACCAGCTGTCCCATCTGTCTGCGGCAGCTTGGCCGGAGGGTTGAAAACAGCCGTCTTTGGGCTCCAAATTGAGCTCACTGACCCCCAACACTCTGGAAAGGTCATGGAGGGCATCAAACTCCAGCCTGTTGTTTGAACCAGAAAGCTGGCGAGCCCCACAGAGGGTCAGGCTGACCTAGAAGACTGACCACCCCAGGTTCAGGGTCACCTGATGGGTTGTGTGGTAAACTCTCATTCCTGCACGGAGGCGCTGCCTCTGACTTGACTCTGCTAGTTGCTGGATGAGAACCCCCCCTCCCCAATCCACAGTGCCCATCAGAGGACCTCTGAGGAACTCCACAGCCCCTGAGTGTGGATGCCAGGTCAAGGATCACCAGCCAACTCCCCCACAATATGGAAGTACCGCACTGTACCTGCAGGCCTGGTGTGTGCCCCACTGCACATCTCGTGGCTTCCAAGACTGGATATTTGGGAGCTAAGATTCTCTAGAAGACTCTTGACCCCAAGGGGGGAACTGGAGAATAGAATTTTAAATCCCCACGGACTCTGTACTTTCTGGAGCAATGAGACCTGGAAGCATAAGTCTTCTTTAAACAAACCAGGTGAGGTGAATCAACAAGAAGACATATTCTCTGTGGGGAGATAATTCCATGGGATCGGACTGGCAATAAAACCCTGGACTCACTATCATCCCGTCGATTCTGACTCATGGCAGCCCTACGGGGCAGGGGACACCTGGCCCTGCCAGTGTCTGAGACAGTGAGTCGTGATGAGAGCAGAAAGCCTCACCATTCTCCCCTGAGAGGCCCGTCCTTTCAAACTGCAGATCTCTGGCAGCCAGCAGCCCAACCCAGAACCCACTCGGCCATCAGGGTTCCTAAATTGACAACTAAAAAAAAAAAAAAAAAGTCTCACTGCCATTGAGTTTCTGAGACTGTCACTGTTGGGGGGGGATTAAAAAAACAAAAACAAAAAAAAAACACCGCATCTTTCTCCTGAGGAGTGGCTGGTGTTTTTGACCTGCCAGCTTGAGGATCACAGTCCAACATGTAGCCACTAGGGTGGCCGGTTTGTGTCCAACTCAGAAAAGGAGGTGGAAACGATTGCACAACTTCATAATCAGACCCCTGAATGGGACCAGGTGGAACTGTTGTACTGCTGCTGTATTCTGTGGGTGCTTTCTCAGCAAGTATACTCATGCTATGTAATATGTTAGTATATATTATCAATATTTCTATAATAGATAGGCATTACCATAGGCTACATATATATATGCGCATAACATAGCTGGGAGTGTCACAGAGTTATGCATGTTATCGACTGCGTATGTGCGTGCTGCCTCACAACAAGCCTCCTGAAGGTTTCTGAGACTGTAACTGTTACAGGAGTGAAAAACCCAGCCTTTGGCCCTCAGAGCTGCTGGAGATTTCAAACTGTGACATCCCAGTGCATAACTCCTACCCTGCCCAGACCCCCTCGATGTATTTTAATATATCAATATAATTATATGTCATGTACATGTACGATAGATACATCTGTATGATGGATCATACTCATGCAGCACATAGATGCTGAGGCTATAGGGCATATGGAGAGAAATCCTTTTGACTGTAAGCGCAGAAAATAAAGCCGAAGCCATGTGGACAGTGCGCCCTCATAGGGACCATGAGACATCGGGGTACCCAGGTGGATGGGCCGTCCCAGGTGCACGCACGGCTGTCCGCAAAGGCCTATGGGAAAAGCTCGGGCTCCTCTCTCCCTGAGCCGCACCGGGGGCAGGGGAGGAGAACACGCTTTCTGTTGACCTTTCTCTAACATTTGCCGTTAGCCTCCCACGTCTGTTTCAACCATTCAAAGAAATGTTAACATTACGAAGATATTTTTAAAAGATTTAAAGGGAGAGAGAAGGAGGCCACGCGGTGGTGTCTAAGAGTAACCTGATGTCGGAGAGGACAGCGACTTATTTTTAGCCCGTATCTTGCCTCAGTGTGTTTGTGCCCGTGCTGGCTGATCCATCCTGGTCACGGAACCTGGCGGTGCAGACAGTCCCGTCAGAAGTCTCTGCGCCTCCCTCATGGCTGGGTACATGATGTGTTTGTGTGTCTGCGTCTGCCTAGGCTGCCACCATGGAGGGGCGGGGGTGCCCTGGAACTTCAGACACATGTGCTGGATTTAATGGTCCTTGGCATGCAGCATATGGCTGACAATTCCCCAGGACTCACAATGATTCAAGATGCCCCACGAAGACTTGGGAATGCTCAGAAAGGGCCCCTCAAAGTTCCTGCTGAAACCTCCTACCTCCAGTGCCCCTCCTCCTACGAAATCACTAAGCCGAGCTCACACCAGGGAGCCCTGGTGACGTAGTGCGTTACGTGTTGGACTGTTAGTAGAGAGGTCAGCGGTTCGAACCCACCAGCTACTCTGAGGGAGAAAACGAGACTTTCTACTCCTCTAAGAGTGACACTCTTGAAATCCTCCCAGGGAAGTTCTGCCCTGCCCCACGGGTCGCTGTGAGTCAACTCTGTGGCAGGGAGGTTTTGCATTCAGGTCTTACACATCGCCTCCCCCTCCCAAAAAAAGGGGGGGGGGAGACAGAGAGGATGCTTGCAGTTATCTCTTAATTCCAGGAGAAGGAGAGGTGTGCTGCAGCCTGCTGCTCCCACCTCCCAGGCTGAGTAGCTGGTTAGCGACACCTCTCCCCGAGGTCAGGCTTCATGACATCATGGAGGGAGTATTTACACCAGGGAAATGGATGAACACTGTAAATCAAGCCTTGTCTCTGCCCCGCCCCCCCCCCCCACTCCCACCTTTGGAGAATGATTTGTTAATCATTAACAGAGATGCCAGGGCTTATATGGTCCCAAATCCTTCTCAAATCCCTTCGCCTGTTTGTGTGTGTCATGATGAGCTCAGTCCATAAACCCTCCTCCCCACTGTTTCCCCTCCAGCCGCTCTCACCAGAGACCTGCCTGAGAGTTTCTCTGTTCTTCAGCCCTCGTGCTCTTACAGCCAGCTCACGGCCTCCCGAAGACTGGAGGACAGAATCTTTTCCCACCAAGCACCCCCCAGCCCCACCCCAAGATGAGTCAGTTCACTATGCTGCTCATAAAAATGTGTTTACAGAACTTCTCTCAGATCTATGTTTTACACGTGCCATTACTTGCTGGGGGCGGGGTGGGGGGGGAGAGACAGATTATGATTCCCTCCCCTCAGCCGTGTCCCAAGCAAAGTGTGATCCTCACATCCTTTAATCACCAGCATGCTCGGTCTCCTCCGAGGCCCACAAATGCACTAAGATTCTTTAGAACAGGCTTAAGTTTCTCATCTCTCAAGTGAGCCTTGGTGCCCCTACCACCACTACCACATGCCACTTCCGAGCCCAGCCACCAAGGGCAAGCTTCACAAATCCCTCCAATGGAAAAAGACTCCCTTTGAGGGCATTGGCACCCAGCCTGAAGTTTCTGCTGAGGGTTCAATCGGACGGTCCCAGGCGGTGACCAGACTCCACAGCTGAAACAGGGACACTGAGCAAGCCCAAGCTCAGTCTGGACCTCTTGTCCTCCCAGCTGGCCCGTTCCCACACCCTGTGGCCCTCCCCTTGGGGGGGAGGGGGGGTTGACAGGGGCCATCTCAGGGTGACCCCATGCATACGGGGCAGAGGGAACCGGAAGGGTCTTCGAGGCTGTGTGTGACCCTTCAGGAGCAGATTGCCACACCTTCTTGAAGGAGCCCTGGTGGTGTAGTGATTGAGTCGTGCTGCTAACCACAAGATCAACAGTTCGAAACCTCCAGCTGCCCTATGGGAGAAAGATGAGGCTTTCTGCTCCCGTAGAGTGACTATCTCAGGCTGAGCCCTGGTGGTGTAGTGGTTGTGTGCGGGACTGCAGCCCACAGGATTCGTGGTTCAAATCCAGCAGCAGCTCTCCAGGAGCAAGGCTGGGCCTCCTACTCGCACCAGGGCAGTGATGCCACACACACACAAAGAGTGGCTGTCCCAGAAATCTCCAGGGGACAGCTCTGCCCTGTCCCGTGGGGCTGTTATGAGTCTGAAGCAACTCGATGGCAGGGAGTGGGTGAGTTGTACAGTTTCTGGGGTGGGAGGAGTTTCCAAACTGCCTACTTCTTCAGGCAGAAGTCTAAGACTGAACCCTGGCATCATGTGGGTGTTCCTGCTCTTTAGGTAAGGCCAGCTGAAGGCAGGGATTTCAATGACTTCCCCCATCAACACTGTTTCCCGATGGTTTTAAAGCCAGAGACCCAGTTTTACCTGTGGTTGGAGAGAAGTCTCATGCAAGGCCATTGGCCGCCCTCCCTGCTTTGTTCGACCACTGGCAACCACTGGTTTGCGTTCATAGTTAATTTCCCTGAGAGGATGCAACCTCATTAAAGCCACAATGTGATCATGCCTTGTTAATTTAGAGACAATCCAATTACGTTGTAAGCAAAACACAGAGACTGTGGAAAATCTTGCTAAAAATAGGAAACCGCTTCAGTCGGGTAGTTGGCTTGAGAACGATGGCCTGAATTGTCTCTGCTCAGGAGCCCAGACGGAGGCGAGCCAAGACCTCGCTGAGAACTCCCTGCCGTGGTCCTCAAGCCCCAGGGTGCACAGCCATCGCAACTCCTGGTCTCTCCTCTTCTGGAGCTGAAAAGAGTGGTGAAAATAGGCACTGGAGGAAGCAGGACTCCAACCATATGAACCACAGCTGTGGTTGACCAGAGACCAGCCGAACTAGCTGGTGCCCGACTCCCAGGACTATCTGCTCTGACCAGGATCCTCCTGGGAAAAGGGGCAGAAGCATAAACAGACCACACCTCTTGGTCTGACAGAGATGGGTGGAACCCAGAGATGATGATGCTTAGACACCTTTCAGCCTTGGTTGGAACTGAGCCCAACCCCCGGGATCAACTTTTAGACTGAGCCAATAGGCAACAGTAGTAACATGGGGAGGACCGTCCTCTTCTGAGCAATCCACCGAGTGACACCAGAAGGGCAGGATTTGCTGAAAAAAAAAACGAAGCTCAGAAGGCAGGAAAAGACAAAGAGAAACGGAAAGCCCTGGGAATAAGGGCGGGGAACGTGGTACATCAAGGGAGAGGCAGGCAGTGCCCCCAAACAAAATCCCAAACAAAATATGTATAAATTACATTTTGATCAACTATTCTGTGGAAGCCTCATCATAAGAGGGAAAATGCAGAACAGAAGTTTAGATAGCCATGGACTCTGGGCTTTCTGGAATCCTAGAGGCTGGAGGGATCCCTGAAACTATTGCCCACAGGTCATTCTGAAACCTTCAACCAACACTATCTCCGGACGTCTCCTTAAAATCAGCGAATCATCTAGTTTAATGGCCAAAAAAATAATAATAATAACTTGAAAGCATCCATGGTCTCTTAAGACCCATCTATGTGGGATGAGAACCCGGAGTGAGGGGAGAATCCACACTTGGGACCGAGACACAGCACGACGACGACGGAGGAAAGATTGAAGCTGACGGGGATCTCATTGTCCCAAGCCACACTCCGCGCTCATGGAGGTGAAAGACAGCCAGCCACCTGTCCTCGGGCGGGACAGAGCCGGGCTGCGGGAGAAGCCCTATTGGTGCAGGGGGCACGTGTTGTGCTGCTCGCCAGAGTCAGCAGCTTGAATTCACCAACGGCCCAGCAGAAGCTAGAAGTGGCCGTCTGCTTCCGTGAAGATGACAGCCCTGGTGGGGGTGGGGGGTGGGGGCAGCTCTGCTCACCCTTGAGCTTCACCTCCAGTTGGAATGTACTTGCTGGCGATGTGTCTGGGGCTTCTCTGTTGTTTGTTGCCTTGAGGTGTTGCAAAGCTGGATCCAGCACGCAGCCACCCTTCACACGACTGAAGGAAAGACCGCTCAGACCCACTTTGTCCTCACAGGCCCCGTTACCTGTGAACCCCCGGTTGTAACCGCGGTGTCCATCCATCTCCTGGCCGGTCTCCCCATTTGGGGAGGGTCCCAGTTGAGTCCATTTGGGCTCCTGGTGACCCAGGTAGGACAGAGGAGTTGCTCCCTAGGTTGGCTGGCTGCCAGAAGGAGCTCTCCACGTCTTTCTTCCACGGAGCCTGCAATAAGGAGCCCCAGTGGTGCAGTGGACAAAGCGTGGGGCTGCTCATCACAAGGTTGCCAGTTTCAACCCACCAGCCACTCCATGAGAGAAAAGTGAGGCTGTCTGCTCTTGTACAGATTAGCAGCCTTACAAACCCCACAAGCAGCGGTTCTCAATCTCTGGGTGAAGACTTCTTTGGGGATCTAATGACCCTTTCACAGAGGTCACCTAAGACCATCAGAAAACACATCTTTCTGATGGTATTAGGAACTGAGACACTGCTCCTTTATCCATCTCCAGGTGGGTCCGCCCACATGCAGGTATGTCCATCTAAGAATACCTGGCAAGAAGATTTGTTACCCATACTACACCATGCTTCAAGACAACACTTCACTAATTTGTCATTAGAAATAAATATTCCCCAATATATAATTTCATATTGTTTTTGTGATTAATCACTATACTTTCGTCATGTTCAATTTGTAACAATGACAATAAACCCTGCATCTCAGATATTTATATGGTGATTCCTAACAGTAGCAACATTGCAGTTATGAAGTAGCAACACAAATAATTCTATGGTTGGGGGTCACCACCACAGGAAGACTTGTATTAAAGGGTCGCACATTAGGAAGGTTGAGAACCACGGCTAGATGGGGTGCTTATAAGTCAGAATTGACTGGATAACAGAGGGATTTTGTTTTTTAATATACCATAGGCTCCCCTCATGTGTTTTAAGAAAAAAAATTGACAAATTTGTCTGCAGAAAAAAAGAAAAGGCTATAATCAAAATTAAATGCCAAACCAGGAAAATCATTTAGACAATATTTAATAAAGAATTACTGTCTTCCCTACATACAGAGCCCTGGGGGCACAGTGGACTCCACATTAGGTTGCTAATCACAAAGTCAACAGTTTAAACCTAGCAAGGAGAAAAGAGGACACTTTCTTCTCTGGTAAAGTCTTTAAACCCACAGACGCAGTCGTATCTTACAGAGTCACTGTGAGATGGAATTGACTGGGTGGCAGTGAGTTGGGGAGGTTTGTCATTTTTGTTTGTTCTTTTTTGTTTTAATCTTTAACATAGACATGTGTTCCCAAACAAGAAGATCCCTCCTTTTTTTCCCCTACTTTTTTAAATGACCAAATCGATGATGATAATGATGATGATGATGATGATGATGATAATGGAGGATTTTTTTCTTTAAGAAAAAAATAGAAATGAAAACACAAGCTCTCCAGTTATCAAAGAATCTCGCATTCAAGCACTTTCAAATATCATTCTCCTCTTATCACCAGAGGTAAGAAATCAAAGAGCTGTCTTTTTTAATCATGTTGCAAAGAAAAACTGCAATGGCGGCATTGTGGTTCAGCACTAGGCTGTGATCCCCCAAATCAGGAGGGGCTTCCTACCCCTGCAAAGAGTTAAAGCCTCTCACACTGTCTCATGGAAGTTCTACCCTGTCCTCAACTCGATGGCAGCCAGCATGGTTTGGTAATACTTCAGGTATAGGACACATTATCCTGCCACTGACCGCACTGTCCTTAAGATAAACCCTAGAGTGTTGTTTTCTGACTAAGGATGTGATGCTGTTCTAAGCCCCGGTATTCTCAGCCACCTCCACCTGGCAAGAGAGAGTCAGATAGCAAGTCAGCGAGACCCAGAAGAAGGGATGCATTTGCATGGTGGTGCTGGCGAAGAAGGCTGGGTACCAAGCAGTGTCCAAAGAGTACGCAACCCAGAATGTTCCTTCAAAGCATTCAAAGCCAGACATCTTCTCATGGGCTCTGCACGCGTGCCCAGAGGAGATCAGACCCTGGAGGAAAACTGCGTATGTGGAAAAGCAGAGGCAGGGAGGAGCTGGATCGACCCAGCGGCTGCCGTCCTGCGCTCACCCATGGCCAGCACCAGGAGAATGGCGCAGGTCTGGACAGTGTTCCCTTCAGGTGAGCATCTGTGAGTCGACGGCCACCCAACAGCACCTACCTCACAACAGCACAGTACTGGCTGTGGGACCGGAAGGTGGCCGACCTTTCTGGATGGCAGCTTTCGATACACATCAGATAGCTTCCAAATGTGTCTGAGGTTGCCTGAGCAACTTGACATTGGTTGGGCAGAAAGGTGTGAGCCTGCATGAAAAAAAACATACATTTACAAGACCTATTCCCTGCCTTCTGTGATATAAAGGCGAGAAACAGGAAACCAACCAAATGGTCCATTGTGAATTAACTAAGAGTCAGGAGGCAGACAAGAACACCATCCACATCCTGAAAAACTTTAGGAAAAACCTACATTTGGTGCAAACTTTGGAGTGTAATGACATACAAAGATGTTTGCAGTAAATTCTCCCCAGAGAATGAAATGTTCCCATATTGCAAAACAGTCTATGATAAGGTGACATCTTTCTGTTGTTAAAAAAAAAAAGACACACACAAAAAAAACAAATCTCAACTGTTATTTATATAGACAAGCATCTGGAAATATAAACTTCGAGGTGTTAATGGAAGCTGTTTCTGAGTAGATGGAATGGTATGTGGCTCTAAAACACTCTGTTTTTCTATTTATTTATATTTTCTGACTTCTGATAGTGATCACATACTTCTTACAAGAAATGAACGATATTTTAATAAAGTAATTATGTACCGAAGTAAGATGGGGGGAGGGTTGATATTTGTAGCAAAGAAGACAGGCACTGAAAATAGCACATGTAGAAAGAGCACCTACAAATATGTATGGAATGGAAAACCGTATAAAAGACATTTCAACAGAGAAATATATTCCTGAGTTACAGAGGCAGGAAGGGGAAAAAAACAGCATTCTTAGCCATGAATGATGGGAACAAAACAAGTGGAAAGGAATTCTCTCCCAAGAATGGCTCAGGTTCTAAAAGCTGAAATCATTTATTGAAACAAGTTATACCTGTGCTTCATGAAAATTAAAACTTGTCACTGAGCGTGTTCAAAGGCACACCCCAATTTGCTGTCACCCAGAAATGAGAACACTGACTTTGTAATAATGTTTTGTAATCATTTTGTAACTTGGGGGGGTCATCATCATTTTGGAATAATGTCCTAGTCCTTTTGTTCTGTCCCTCCCCACCCCCACCCCCTGTCTTTTTAGCTTCCTAAGTTCCCAGAAGGCTCCAAGTCAGTATTTCCTAAGTCTCAGGGCAGGTGGTGAGTGCCCCACTCCCAGCCAAAAGGCTGGCGGTTGGAGGCCACTCAGCAGGGACTTAGAAGAACGCCCAGAAAACTCAGGGTACAGTTCTGCCCAGCAGACATGGGCCTCCAGGAACTGAAGTTGATGCCCTGGCAATGAACGGTAACATGATTCTCTCATAATACCATTATGAAAACAAAATGTTTTAAAAGGAATTCTATTTTCATTTCATAGAAGGTTTTAAAAGCTAAGGAATTTCTGCCTTCAGATAGATGTCCGTCCCCCCATCCCCCCGACACACACACACACCAAAATATTACTTCTTTTAAGATTCCTCCCAGGTGGAATGAAAACGGTGCTTACCAGCTGTGAAGGCATCGGCCGTAATTAAGCTTTGTTTCAGGTTTGTGTGTAGCAGTTTTGATTTTCTATTCTTACGACTTTTGTTTGTTTTTTGAGAAAACGTGTACTTATAACCTTCCCATCTCCTCTTCCCCACTTCCTGGTTTTTGTTTTCTGAGTCTGAAGCTTTTCTTTTGAACAGTTTCGTTGACACAGCACACACTGCAAGAGAGCAATTCTGTTGCATGCATTTCCTCTGCACGTTCTCCGTTTGAGTTCGCCTCGTGGCTGGGCTGGGTTTGTCCCAGGAGAGCCACACGTGAGTGCTGAAGGCCCCCAAACCCTCCCTGTCTCAGGGCCTGCTGGCTGCTCTCCTGCGTAGAGGACAACTGGAAGCACCTTTAGATTGTTGGATTTTTCTTACTTTCCATCAGGACACTCTAGTCATTGCCCATCGTTTTCTGCCGAAGAGCCTCTGAATTAGCAACAAGTAAAATTAGCCAACAAGACACCTGCCTTGTCTTTTCTGTGCCGGCCTTTTCTGCCTGAATCACTGAAGAAGTCATTGTTTATCCTCCAAGTTCAATAACTTCCCCCGGATACAGTTTAATGTCAATCACTTGGTATCTTCTTTTTTTCCTGATGCCTTTTCAATTGAAGTTTTGTATATTACGTCTGATGATTTGGCTGTGTGTGTGTGTGTGTGTTTCTATTTTACTTGTTGACTAATTCAGAAGCATCAATTATCATTATATTGGATCATCTTTGCCCTCCTCTCCTTCACTTGTTGCCTTATGTCTGTGTATCCACCACGGATGACTTCAGCAATTTTCCCATCGTTTCAGCATCAGCAGCATCTTGATTAGTCCCTACACTTTCCAGTACATTGATGACATCATCGATGTTGCTTGTGGGTTTGTTTCTGAGCGTGTTTCCCTGCTCTGAAACCTCCAATACTCTCACCCTATGGGGACATAGGAACTCGTCTTTGAGGTGAGGGTTGTTCTACTCAAGTCCATCATTTTAGGAAGCGCTTCGGTAGCCCAGGTGTCCCTAGGTCATTCCTGGAATTGTTTCTCTTCCAGATTCTTCATCTCTGTACCAGTCGGACCCTCTTTGTCTTCTTGTGTTGCGGTGGGTTTTTGTCATGGTGTGTCCACTTGGTTGCTTTTCCACAAACTACCCTCCTGCTCAAGTTTACTGGGTTCAGTACATACACATATATTCACTCTCAGTTTGCAGGACAACTTCCCTTGACACCCCCCTACATTATCTGGGGCGCATTGTTTTCCAGATGACAGACTGGAAGATAATTTTATTAACTGTCCCCTCTACTATAGCCTAGGGACACGGGGCAGCAGTGGGTGGGTCATAGAATATGGATTTTGCCCAGTAGCTTTCCCTTGGAAGCCCAGGCACTGCTTTCTCCCCAAGTGCCACACATCCAGGTCTGCTCCATTTGGCCAAGGCTGGGTTGCACTGCTGCTGTGGGTCTTGGCTTCCTGTCCACTGGCAGGGCTGGGAAATCTCTCCTCCCTCCTCCAAGATTTCCAGTGGCATTTAGGATCTTCCAAATTCAAGGAATCCATTTCCTGAGTTTTTCTCAAAGCTGCCCAGTCTTGTCTAGTTTCTCTCTCAATTCAACAGACTAAGTAAAAATGCTCCAAATTCCATCAACTCTCTTTCTCTTTTTTTAAGGAACCCTGGTGGTGCCACAAGTGAGGCCTGAGCTACAAACCCAAAGGTTGGCTGATCAAACCCGCCAGCCACTCTGTGGGAGAGGAGCGAGGCAATCTGCTTCTTGAGAACTCAAGGCAGTCTGCAGCCTTGAGAACTCCACGGGGTGCATCTCCCCTGTCCTGAAGGGTCCCTGTGCATTAGGATTGACAGGGTGCAGTGGGTTTGGCGTGGGTGGTCTCTTTCTTTTCCTGAGTTCACAAGCGTACCCATCAGGCAGCAGGAGTTGCGCTGCAGCTTGTGTGAATGCTTAATGAAAAGTGCCTTCCTGGAGCCCCACCGGATGGTCCTGATAGCATCTGTATGGGGTCTCCGTGTTCACAGCTCAACAAAGGGGTTGAGGATCAGCCGGTGCAATTCCAGTGCGATTTCCCTTCTCCAAGGAGATTTCTCTCCCCTTCTCAGCCTCTCCCTTCCCTGCCCATCTGCTCTTGTTAAGAAATGCCCCTTCCCTCTTCCCAGGCCTGCAGGCTCCACTCTTGCCTCTCCTCTGCCTCCCTTCTGACTCACAAAGGGGACACCTGTGGGCCTGCATACCTGTACCTGCTCCGGCAGCATCTCACCCTCGGCAGTGTCCCAGATCCACAACATCCCTTCTGCTGTTAGGTCATATACTCACTCTTTAGGATACACCACGATGCCAGGTGTGTCCTTTAGACCAGATGGCCCCAGCATACCCCTGCTGACCCCTGCCTACCTGGTGCAGCCGAGACGGAGTGAGGTCCGGAGACACACTGACAGCTTACACAGGACAGAGGCTCAGCAAGATGGCACCATCAGGCCAGGGCTGCAGACAGTGAGGGGCATCCGAGACCATGGGGGTCCCTGTCTGGGGTCCCTGCCCATCAACAACCAGGGCCATGGCTGCTTCTGCTCTCAGCACAGGGTGGTCTCACCCACCAGGACTCCCTCCTCCAGCACCACCTCAGCTAGCACGCTGTGTTCATATCAATGGGCAGCCAAAGGCCTCATCAGGGTCTTCTAGAAGCTGTTAGAAACCAGCAAATACACTACCTAAGCATAGGGAGACAGTACAGAAGGCCATGCTCACCCCCATTCCCGTCCCTTGGAGGTGGTCTGAGGAGAGGCAGCTTCTACCTCACCCAGGAGCTTGTAAGAAATGCAAAATTCTGGCCCCACTCCCACCTGCTGCCTCTCATGGCTTGGCTGGAGGATCCTACCAGGATTTGAAGATCCAGCACAGTTGGAGAAGCACCCGTTGATGCTTTTCAGTCTTGCTTTCAGTAAGGTAGCAATCCATCCTGATTCAACTTCATCCTCAAAGCCACTGGTGAGGCACGTGGAGCACGGGAGTTCTAGAAGGGGGGCCTGTGCGGTTTGGGAATGCTGGGGGCTGGGATTTGTTGGTCTGGTGGATACATCCATCCCGTGATCAGATCCCAGGGGAGCTGGGTATGTGAGTGTCTTCCAGGCTCAAGCCACCTGCTCTCTGGGTTCTGACGGCCCATTGACACAGGACAGGTGGCTGGAGAGATGGTGGGGGGTAGGGGGGAAGAGGGCAGGGAAAGCAAGGGTAATGGGAAGGTTCAGGAGGGTGGAAGTACTGATCAGAGGAGAGATGACAGGAGGTCCAAGCACTCAGTGAGGACAGATGGAGAACACAGGCAGGCAGGCAGGCAGGCATCCACTGGACAAGCTGGAAGGTTAGAGTGAAAGGAAGGTGAGACACCATAAGGAAAGAGGGACCAGGAGCAGGAGGGGGCGAGGGGAGCCATGCCTTGGCACCTGGACCCAGAAGCAGCAGGTGCCAGCCCTGTGCCACCCTTCTTGGTCCTGGGACCCCAGCCTCACCTCCAAGCCCTCAGGTCTTCTGTGTTGGCCAGCCTCAGCCCTGGTACCTCCCCAGGGTCCTCAGGATGCTCCAGCATCCGCTACAAGCCCAGGGCAGCCTCTCCCTGGCACCAGAAGCAGGGCATCACTGCCTCTTTGTGCGGAGACAATGGGGCCTCCAAAGAGAGCAAGTCTGGGAACAATGCCGTCCTTTCCCCACTGTCCTGGCAATGTGAGCATGGAGGAAGCCCCCACATAGCCTGATCTCAGTGCTTTGGGCTCAAGACAGGAGCCAGGCCTCACCAGCAAGTGGTCAGGCATCCCTTTAGCCATACCTGTCAGGCTGGCCCTCACTGCACAGTCTCCAAGTCCAGCTGACTCCTGGATCTCCTTGTCCCACATCAGGACCAGATGTCTGTTCTGCCTCGAGTCTGGGTCTTGCCTGGGGGGCGGGGAAGTGTTCTCTCTGTGCTCTGTGTCCCGAATCTGCTCCCCTGCTTGCCACCACCCCACCCAGCAGAACTTTCCAAAAGGCAGATGACTTTCCACTTCAGCCTCAGCTCTTCCTTGTGTGGTCCAGGAGCACCTCAGGGGGCCCAGGCTACCTGGCCCCTGCTCTTATTCTATCAAGTGCTGTTCCAGTGGCAGCCCCCCCCCCCGCCCCCCACCTGACCTACATGGGTGGGGTTCTGTTCTGAGGACCCCTTGATAGATCAGCTCTCAGATAGATCAATTCAGCTTTTTTGACTCCTTCCATTTTTACCCGTGCCATTTTTTTTTATTCTCTGTGCCTGTACATCTTTAGTCTCAGTGTCTTTCAAAACCTGAGCATGCGCACATCACCAAATGACCAAGGCAGCGTGCCGTGTGGCCCAGGCAGGACCTCCAGCATGGGCGATGGATGAGTCCCTCCTGAGTCCAGCAAGAAAAAGCACGTTTACAAACCGAGTGTTTGCCATGATTGAACTACGGAATGAGATGATGTGTGCATAAACTCCAGATTAATAATACACCTTTTAAATTACATTTTTTTAAAACAGAAAGTTAAAAAAAAAAAAAGGTGGAGCAAGCAAACATTGCCGTAAGGGCCTGCATTTGATCTTGAGCTAGGTCTCGCACCTCAAACACGTTGCGATGAATAGTGGTTCTTTCTATTCGTGCACTCGCAATTCCCTCGGGGATTTTGTCACAGGTAGGCAGTACTTTGCTGGCTGGGCAATCCCTCCCAGAGTGCCCATTGCTAACACTGAGACATGCCCAAGCCACACTGCAGCCATCTCCAAACATAAGGTTCACGAATGGAGTCTTCCTCCAATCCCTGTGATGCATAAAGGCATGCCAGAACCTTTAAGCGAGCTATTTGCATTGTATCTTCTATCAATGAACCATTCAAGCCTCTCAGCCCCACCTCCCCAAAACCCACAGCCCAAGGCCACCAGGCTGGACCTGATACACAGAGGCCCATCCTATGTAGCTCGTCTGAGACTAGATGCATTTTTGTAGAAAGCAGATAGCTGCCACTTTCACCTGAAAGGCAGTTGAGCAGCTGGGTTTGAACTGCTGACCTTAGTGTTCAAAGCCCAGCGCTTTACCCACAGTGCCACCTCTTCCTCATCCTGATGTTAGGAGAAAATCGTCCCACTTCTTCATAAAGGTTAGTATGGATGATCCTGTCTTACCGTCTCAGTTGTTCTCAATTTTACTAACCTCTAAGGCAGGGGTTCTCCACCTTCCTCATGCTGCGACCCTTTCATACAGTTCCTCAGGTGGTGGTGACCCCCCAACCATAAAATTATTTTCTTTTGGCTGAGCCGCGGTGGCATAGTGGTTGTGTGCGGAACTGCGGCCCACTGGGATTGAGGTTCGATTCCAGCTCCATGGAGCAAAGGTTGGGCCTCCTACTCCCACCACCTGAGGGCAGTGATACCCCCCCAAAAAATTATTTTCTTTTATTTATTTATTTTGTTTGCTTGTTTTTCATAAAATTATTTTCATTGCTACTTCATAGCTCATTTAGCTACTGTGAGGAATCATCATGTAAATATCTGATTTGCAGAATGTATTTTCATGCTTATAAATTGAACATAGCGAAAGCACAGTGATTCATCACAAAAACAATATGTAAGTAGATGTTGTGAACTATTTATTTCTAATGACAAATAAATGAAATGTTGTCTGGAAGCAGGGTGCAGCATGGGTCACAGACTTCACACCAGGTACATGTAGGTGGGCATAGCTGCATGTGGGCGGACATGCCTGGAGACAGAGAAGGGTGTCTCAGTTCCTAAGACCATTGGAAACAGGTGCTTTCCAATGGTCTTAGGCGACCCCTAAGGGTGAGAGGATGAAAGGTGAAAGGGTCCTTCAACCCCCAAAGAGGTCATGACCCACAGGTTGAGAATAGCTGCTATAGGACAAGGGAGAAGTGTCCCTGTGGGTTTCCAGATGTCCTCAGTTCTTCACGGGAGTAGAAAGCCTTGTGGATCTCCGGCTCAGGTTAAGTGCTCAGAAGAAGAGGCACCAGGGTTAGCCTTGGGGCTTGCATGGTTCAGGCACTTGGGAAATGTTACAAATTGTTACATTGTTACATTGTAACATGGTTCAGGAAATGTGGATGGTGGTTAAGTAGCGGGTTTTGACCCCTGGGTCTCGAAGCAGAATGGCTGCCTGGGGCTTCCCTGGCTGGACCTGGTCGCCCACCTACTGCCAGGCCTGGCTCCCCATAAACAGTTCGGTGGGTGTGTACCTCCAGCCTTTCCACCTTTTGTGAGCAGCTGTGTCTTGTACCTCCAAGCGGCTTCAAACGGCCAGCCTCAGTCACATGGACTTGGATGCACAGCGACGCTGTGTCTGGGAGGGACAGGCGGGACTGCCCTGTGAGTTTCTGAGACTGTGGCTCTTTGGGGGAGCAGAAATACCCAGAAGGCATCTTAGGGGTCTATGGCTATTTGGGGGAGAAAGAACGTTGGGAAGATTCTCAGAGAATGAAGGGTCTGAGCCGAGGCTGTTAGGCAGCCAGAACAGGGCCCAGGATGTCTCCTGGGCATGCTCCACATTCAGGCCCTGAGCCAGGAAGCCCCAGTACACCTAGGGGACTGGAACACCTGGATAGGCCCATTCTAGGCCAGGTGGGCTTAATTCAGCCAATGGGGTCAACCAGTAGTCGACCACGCCTTCCAGCCACAGGGGTCCGAAGGGCCTGAACCAGGAGACCACCCTCTCTTTTCCAGCTCCTCCTCGGTCTGTGCACTTGAGCCTCAGCCTCTCTCTCTCTCTCTCTCTCTCTCTCTCTCTCTCTCTCTCTCTCTCACCTCAGGCCACCATGTGGGTGGGCAATGCCAGGCGGGTGCCTGTGTTCAGTGCCTGTAACGCCTAACACGTCTATCCTTTGTTTAAAAAAACCTGGGATCACAAGCCAGACTTCCGCGTGAATTCTCTCTTGTGCGAAGCCAAGGACCGAGGCATTTCCCACCCAAGAAACCTCACAAGAGCACACGCTTCATGAGGGCAAGAGGGGGCACCAAGGAGGAAGACCCTGAAGTGGGCCTGAGCTGGACATATGGCAGTGGGGGTGGGGGCAGGGCCTGGGGTTGCTCCTGAAGGGTCATGGCCAGCACCAGCAGGTAGGGCCAGGATGAGTCCGTGCCCAGCCAACTGCCTTCCAGGTGGCAAAGGTCCAACAGCTAGCTGGTCAGAAGTCTGTGATGCAGGCCTAGCAGAGAGAGGCCGGTGCAGGCCTAGGTGGGAGCCAAGCTGTCAGGGGGCCAGAAAGCCAAGGAGCGAGATGTCCTGTTTATGAATGGAGCTGGACAGCCTGGATGAGGGGAAGCCCTGGTTTGGAGTCTAAGCCCCCAGACAGAGAAGCTGGGAGACAACGACGATCCCACCTCCTCCTGCCCCGCCCCAGTGTCCCCGCCAAGTCCAAGCCTCACTTCCTCTTCTCCTCCAATTCTGAGCCCCCCAACTGGCCCTGAGAAAGCCTGCCTCCGTCCTCCTGCTGGCATGGCAACCCCCACTTTCTCCCCTTGCATCCTTGCACTGGCAACGGCCCCTCGTTTGGCACCGGGCACATCCTGCCTGCTTCCCTGGTCCCCATCCCTCTCCACAAGGTGACATTTCTCAGTCCTGCCTCCTCCGTCCCTCCAAGCTCACAGAAGGAGACTGACTCTCTTTGATGACTTTCGGCTGTGGCCCCACGGGTCATCTGGGCGCACCCTGGGGGCTGCCCAAACCCAGAGCCATTGGTTTTGAAATCTTCCTTTGGTCATCTTCCCAACTTGAAAAAAGGTTTTAAAAAGACAATCAATTGGTTTTAAAATATCGGTGAAGCTCCAAAATTCTTTTAAGGACGTCCTGGAGCCTTTGAATCCGTGAATCCAGCGCCCAGCCACTGGTGGCGCAGCCAGCTGCAAAGTCAGCTCATGGCTTGGCTGAATGTTCTAGACCAGGGGTTCTCAACCTCCCAGTGCCTCCTGCGGTGGTGGCACCCCCCCCCCCAATAACATTATTTTCGTTGCTACTTCATCACCGTCATTTTGCTACTGTTACAAATCAGGCAACCTCTGTGAAAGGGGCATTGAAACCCAAAGGAGTCGTGACCCACAGGTTGAGACCCACTCGTCTAGACTCATCGCAGGGATCCCTTGGCAGGGGTCCTTAGGCCTGGGAGTCTCCAGTTCCTAGAGGGCCAGCCTCAGGCTGGCCAGGCCTCCCAGTTGCAGCCCTCTCTGCTCTGAACCCCCAGAACCCCTGCACCATTGCACACAGGAACACACACAGCAGGCCACTAGCCAAAAGGGTGGCAATTGGAGTCCAGGGCATAGGTGCCTCAAGAACAAGGCCTGGTGCCCACTTCTTCCATGCCAGAAGCCAGCGCTTCATGGGCACATATCAGAACCGAGTCAACAACAATGGAGACTGCACCACCCAGGCTCAGAACATAAGTCCCAGCCACCCAGTCTGGGCTGCAGTGTGCATCCGCTTCCCACGTCCACTTCCCCTGGCCATCACCAAGGCGGGGCCATCTCAGCCACAGGTACACCGGCCAGACACCTGCCAGGTTAGAAGCGCATGATGTGACTTTCGTGGGGCCATGCAGGCCGCCCAAAAGTTGGGGGTCCTCTGCAGGAAGCTGTACATTAACAAACACCTGTCTCTATCCCATCCCTGGTGTCCTTCAGGCCCTGGACTGGCTCTGCGCGCCACGATTCCCCAACAGCGCTGCCATCCAGTGAGGAGGGGCTCATCTTTGCAGGACGATGGGGTTACTGGACTGGTAGCCTCAGTCTAGGGTTTGATTGACACCGATGGAGCCCTTAACCTAAAGTGACCAGTTGTCCCGCTTTTTAACAATTTGACAACATTCTGTGGTGTTTTAAAATGAAAATAAATACATTACAATACTACTTTTGTGTTTTTGTAGACCAATTTGGGGGGGGGGAGGCATCACTGCCTTCTGGTGGGAGTAGGAGGCCCAGGCTTGCTCCTGGAGAGCTGCTTCTGGATTTGAACTGCCAACCCAGTGGACTGCAGTCTGCACACAACCACTATGCCACCAGGGCTCAGCCCCTAGATCAAATTTTTAATTAAGAACCCCCCCCCCCCAATCAATGATGTCCCACTTAAATCTGGTCACTTTACCTTAACCACAACAGAGTCAGCTGCCCAATGCTGGGCCTGCTCCCATTCTTCCCGAGACACTTACAGACTCTGAGGGCCCTGTGTGCTGGAACAGACTTATCCCCATGGGTGTTCGATGACTGGACCCAAACCTCCAGCGGCCACATTAGCAGCCGAGCATCAGCCCAGCCTACTCGTCAACCCATCGCCCTGCAGTGGATCCCAACTGGCAGCTATCCCAGAGGCCAGAGGCCAGCAGCCCCATCGACGGTGTCCAAGACTGGAAGGAATACAGAAGCGTGTGGTCACATATGTCTCCACCAGGGCCGCCCTGGGTTTCTTCTGCCCTCGCTTGGCCCCTGCATCAGACCCTGGAGGGCAGGGTGGATCAGCCCTGTGGATTTCTGAGGCTGTTAATCTTTCTGGGGGCAGAAATCCCCTCTCCCCTGTCCTAAAGAGAGGCTGGTAGGCTTGACAGATGAAGGCATAGCCCACTCTTTCTAGAGAGGCATTCCCCAGCCTCTGCTTCTAGGGGCCACATGAGCCTCAGATATTGCCAGGCTTCTGGTAGGGCGGTGGTTGCAGGCTTCTGAGAAGCAGCCAGAGGCCATGACAGACAGGAGATTTGGGTCTGAGCTCTTCAAAGTCTCTGCCCTGGGCCAGACCGCTGGGCTTCGGAACAGGAGAAGCCCCATGAAACCACGGCCACTTTCTGACTGGGTAGACTAGAGAGACATGAATCAGCATGCACACGTGTATAAGAAAGATAAGATAAAAACTAAGATAAAGGAAGAGAGCAATCGAGAGAGAGAGAGAGAGAGAACTCTCATGAGACAGAATGCCATGGTGGCTGCAGCAATGGGTTCAAGCATAACCCCAATGGTGGCACGAGGCAGTGTTTCACTCAGCTGTACACGGGGTACCCGTGACTTGAAACCAACTCCATGGCCTCTAACCACAACAACGAGGAGAAAAGATTTTTCTGAAGTCAGAAGCCAAAATTCGCCCTTTTTTGGTGTAAAAAAAAAGAAAAAGCTTTATATGAAAGAGCAATTGAATATTGAGAAACCAGTCTAGATCATGTCCATACGTCTGATATTAGCCCATATGTCCGATCCCAGTCTATAAATTCCTCACCAGATTCACGAGACACATGCAATGATGCTGAAGGCAGGAAGATCACAGGCTAGTGGGAGGGAAGCCTTGCGGGTCCAGTGGCGATAGAGACATCTCAGAGCTGGCCGGGGTCTCCACGTGACTCCTTGAAGCGTCGCTCCATGTGTCTTGTCAGCAAGCATGTCTCTCAGTGAGTGAGCATGCATCCCACCTCCTGCGAGCTATTTATCTCCTTAGAGTCTCCAAATGAGGTCATCAGGTGCAACCTGATGGGCAGACTAACCTCCACCCCTTCACTCTTAAGTCTCAAATTGACAACAGACATACTAACTACCACAGGGAGGGTGTATCACCTTCTCCAGTGCTCCGTCTCCTCATTTGCAAAACAGGCTTGGCTCACAGTTGCAAGTCTGGTGGAAGATAAAAGAGGGGGGTATATGGTTCTGACGTTCAAAGAACCATGCTGGGCATGCAGCACACGCTCACACATGGTGGCGATTAGCAGGATGAACGGGGCTGTGGTGGTTCAGCAGTGGCATTCTCATCTCCCACCAGGAAGACCCTGGTTCAATCCCCAGCCAATGCCCCTCATACTTAGCCCCACCTGTCACCACTGGAGGCTCCCACCGCAGATTCCAGCAGAGCCTCCTGACGGAGGTAAATTAGTAAAAGAGGCCCAGGGAGCTACATCCAAAATGGTCGAATCTGCTGCTGGTGGTTGGGACGGTGCAGGACTGGGCGGTGATTCTCTCCACGGGGCGGGGAGGGGGTGGTCACCATGACCAAGGACCCCTCCAGCGCAGCCACAACCACTACCACTATCATAGCGAAATAAGAAATGAACTCACTGCCATTGAGTTCATTCTGTAGAGGCCGAACGGCCCCGGTGGGTTTCAGGGACTGCCACTCTGTACGGGAGTAGACAGCCTCATCTTTCTCCCAAGGAGCACCTGCTGGTTTAGAACTGCTGACCTTGTGGTTAGCAACTCAAGGTGAAACCCACTATGCCACCAGAGCTCCTTAATAAGAGTCCCTGGAAGATGTCCGCACTGGGAGGCCATACCAGGAAAGGGACTGTGGCTTCTTCCTTCCTTAGGGCAGCTGTGACGCTAAGCCACTTGCTTCCAAAGATTTGTACATGCTCAGTCTTTTTCCCACCTGCCAATTCGATTTTTGACAGGTGTTCAATTGGCGCTAGCCATGACCGTCACCAGACTGTGTGAACCCAAGCCTTCGTCAATATGATTTTTTTTTATGTCACTGTAAAGGGAACTCAATTCTCCATCAACAATAACCCTTCTTTTCCCACCCATCCCACCCAACCACCCCTGGCAATGACTCATAAACTTCAGTCTCGATCTAGTCTCCTGTTCTTCTAGTGTTATCCGTGGTCAAACAATATGTGTCCCGTTTGGCACTGATTGTTTCATGCTGCGCATCTCCCAGCTCCCCCCACACCACACCACGGTCAAGGCTTTGTGTCTGGAGCTGAGTTACAGTCTGTAGTCCATATGGGCCACATTCCACATGTCCATTCAACTGCTGATGGGCATTTAGGTTGTGTGAGTAGGGGTGCAGTGAACACAGGTATACAAACCTCTGTCTGAGTCTCCGCTGCCCGGTCTTTGGGGTAGACACCTCAGTGTGGAATTGCTGGGTCAGACGGCAGTTCTGGATTGCATTTTTTGAGGAACAGCCACGCTGTTTTTGGTACCATTTTGCCTTCTCAACAGACCTAGATCACACCTCGGATTTCCCCACAACATCATCCACATGAGTTCTCTGGTGGGTGTGTCTTATCTCTTGGTGTTTGGCCCAAGTCTGCTGCAGTATGGAAAGAGGGACATATGACTGCTGCTGGGGTAGGGGTGGCGACAGGTGGGAGTAGTGACGGATATGAAGGAGACCAAGGGCGACTGCAGGCCACATGCACCTCTGCTGCCTACTGGTTTGGGAATTCTGTTTGCAGAGGACCTGACCGGGAGCCCAGGCAAGGCACCTGGGAAAATAAGGCAGAACGCTTTGCCAATTCTTGCTGGGGCTCTGAGATGGCCAGACCTTGCCAGCTCTCCTCCAACCGCATGCCTCGTGCCACACATGCCCCTCTGGTCTCTGGATGTGGCCTGGGTCAGCCAGTCGCCACCCTGGTGACAGAAACCAGGGCAAGTCCACACCTGGTGCAGGCACACCGGTGGCCGGTCACATATGCTGCCTTACACCGGAGTCCCAGGAACCCTAGTGGCTCCACAGGTGAGCATTCAGCTGTGAAGAGGAAGGTTGGTGGATCTAACCCACACAGTGACTGTGTGGGGAAAGGATCTGGTGACCTACTCTTGTGAAGATGACAGCATTGGAGACCCTGTGGAAACCCTCTGGAAATCCCTAGGGTCATTGTCACGGATGGAAGTGTGTCTCCCCAAAGAAGTATCAACTCAGGCTGGCCAGGGTTAGTTATGGCTAATTATGTAAGGATGCAATCACTCCCCTGGGTGTGATTTGATGTAATTATCCTCCATTGTGGTGTGCTGTGAAACCCAGCCTCTATTTATATCAGTGGTTCTCAACCTCCCGAACGCCTCGACCCTTTAAAACAGTTCCTCAGGTTGGGGTGGCCCCAACCATAAAATTATTTATTTTTTTGCTACTTCACCCCTACAATTTCGCTAGCATTATGAATCGTCATGTAAGTATCTGATATGCAGAATGTAATTTCACCATTACAAATTGAACATAATTAAACATAATTAAAGCATAGAGGTTCATCACAAAATAATATGTAATTATATATTGTGAAATATTTGTGTGCTTTCCGACAGGCTTAGGTGAAAGGGTCCTTTGACCCCCAAATGGGTTGTGACCCACAGGTTGAGAACCACTGCTCTATGTGGTGGTGAGGCAGAATTAGGTATGTTCATGAGGAGGAGGCTGCACTTGCTGTGGAGGAACTAGGGTTTCCGTGTGGAGCCACATCCAACTCAGGTCCCAGTCTTGCCTGATGTGAAGGGACTTTTGTGTTTCAGGAAAGAAAGGCAAGCCCAGAGAGAACTCAGTACCACCAAGGCAGATGATCTGGAGTGGGGCATGTTCCTGCACTCAGAGTCCCCCAGGAGAAGACAGATGCCAAGCCACCCAGAGACCTCCACGGAATTCAGGACCCACAAAGAAGGCAGCAAAGACCTTCCCCCAGATCCCACTGGCAAAGAAAGCCTTCCCTGATCATTGGGGCCTCGAGTCTGGACTTCCAGTCTCCCGAGAAGATGAATCTCTGTGTATCTGAACAGCCATACTCCTGCCTTTGGGTGCTGTCTGTGACTGCTTTGGGATTGCAAGCAGAATTGGAAACTATTTAACCCACAATGCCTAAAAAATTTACCCTCTGACCCTTCACAAGACATCGCTAATCTGTGACTCAGAAGACTCACCTTGCTGCTACTTTTGTGGTCAGGGGCCATCTAGTCCGTGTGGTCCTGTGCACAGTAGAAGGAGACATAGCCCGTCCTGCACCAGCCTCACAACGGCTTCTATGTCTGAATAGTGTAACATAGTAAGAATTTTATACTTACTGAGATCATTCTTCCTGGCTTATTCAGACATCAGGTTCCTGGTTTGTTGGTCTTAGCTGACTAGTGTGTCACTGAAGAATCAAAGTCTGTTTCCTGTTCCCTCTCCTTCCTCCATAACCTCTCAGGCCAATGTTGAGTTCTAAGGGGTCAGAAATCTGCAGCATTTTAAAGACGGTGACCTCTCTCTCTCTTTAAAATTTAAACTTTATTCTTTTCTTCCCTCTCTTTTGTGGACCATAATGCAAAAAAAAAAAAAATACCCCCCAAAACCTCAATGTAGTTTCACCGTCCCTTTCATCAAAGGAGTGGCAGCTTCCCAGTCAACCCCACTGTCTACATAGCTCCTTCATTTCTCTTCCTCCTACCCTCTCTCCTTTCCTGCTACCCCCATCCCTCTCTCCTCCCCCCACCCCCCACCCCAGCAGTCCTGGCCTCCTCATAGTCTTCAAAGTCTGTTCCTTTGGTGAGACAACCATTTCCTGCCTTGGTACCAGTGATCTCATGGAATATTGATCTTTATGCGATTGACTAGCCCTATTCCTGGACATGGGACCAATCAGACAGGGCTTCTAGAAACTCGTCATTATTCTTTAAGGACACACGGACCTCAATTTCCCCACTTTGTCATCAACTGACTGGAACACACAGGTAGAGGCATTTCTACAGCATCTACTTATTCAGGGTCTCGGGGTCCCCGTCCTCATCTTCACCCGGAGATGACAGTCAGCTTTCCACCCTTGGGCCGGGTGGGGCTGCCTGCCGAGAAGCTTTTTCTGGAAGTCCCTGTTGTGGGTGGTGACCTTTCCCACCATGATCTCTGGGCTTGGGACAAACCACAGCCTGGCTGCAGGGTCCAATGCTCCCACACAGGCAGTGATTCAGACTATATTCCCACAAATGAGGGAGTTAACCCTCTCCCCCCTCCCAAAAAAAATGAGCATAGCTTGTTTGTTTTTATGTTAGGGAAATAGTGCATTTGGAGTTTGTTCCACCAGGTTAGACTGTTAATCTAATTTCCCATTTAGAAGTTCTGAAAAGATTGCATTAACAGTGTGTGACCAAAAAAGGCCTGATTTGCGGCAGATGGGGGACGGGTTTGGCCACCATGACAACGCACCTGCTCAGTGAACCAGTTTGAGGCACTAAACAGCAAGCCTCTATTGCCCCCACACCTAACTCACCCGACCTCGCTCCTTGCAACTTCTTTTGGTTTCCATGAATGAAGATGGACATGAAAGGACTGTGATGTGATGCTGAAGGAAAAAAAACAAGGGAGGTGCTGTCAAGCCATCCAAACACATGAGTTTGAAAAAATGTGTCCAAGAATGGAGTCGCCGATTTGACACATATATGAAGTGTCGTAGAGAGTACTTTGAAGGTGATAACGTTGTTTTGTAAGAAAATTTAAATACATTGATTTGGAAAAAAAATTCTGGTTTTGGGGGGTCACCCCCTCATACAGAGCACCCAAGTATGTAACGTGTGCACACGCAGAGAGCGCCCACAGAAAGCTCAGGCTTGAGAGGGGGGTGCAGCCGGCGTCAAGCTCTGTGAGATGCATACTGCCTACATGGACACGGCTCACTGCGGTGGCCGGCAGCTCCCAGGGAGGGGCACTGGCTGGGCTGGGGAGGGAGGCATCCCAGGTCCTTGGAGAAACAGTCTTGTGGGTCCCCTGGGGTCCACTGAAGGCGCTGAGAGATGGAGCCCAGGAGGTTGGACAAGGAACATGGGGGACAAGATGCTGGGGCCCTCACATCACTTGTCGAGGATAAATACAACCACTGGACTCCTGGGACCCCACAGAGCTACCTGCTGGGGAGCAGGGAACCCCGCAGGAGGAGCAGCGCAGCAGCCTGCAGAGCAGGGGTTCAGAGTCAGAGGCTGAGCAGGCCCTGAGCTCCCCAAGGAAGGAGGGAGACAGCAGCCAGCCCCCTGGAAAGAATCCATGCACTCAACACCTGCAGGGGGCGGGATGGGGGGCTGCAAGCTGCACAGCCGGCAGTTCAGAGCCACCAGCACCTCCTCCAGTGAAAACTGGGATTTCTTACAGGCACGGTCTGGGGAAAACCCCACAGGGCATCTCTATGGGTCAGGGAGTTAGGTTTGATTTGAAGTTTCCCCCACAAAGGAGCCCCGGTGGCACAGGGTTAAGCAAAGAAGATCAGCAATGCGAACTCTCCAGTCCCCCATGGAAGAAACAGGTGGCCTCCTGCTCCCACCGCCAGAGAGCAGTGATGCCATATATATATATATATATATATATATATATATATATATATATATATGAATGAAAGAGGTGGCAGTGGGCTTCTGTGCAGTGTGCAGCCTTGGGAACACTCTGGGGTCCTTCACTCTGTCCTCCAGAGCCACCCTGGGTTGGAAGGTGCCTTGATGGTGATGAGTTTGGCGGGCGATGGGTGCCATGCGTTGATGAAGAGCCCTGGAGGTACAATGGTGCTTGACTGCCAACCCAGACATCAGGGGTTCGAGCCCTTTCAAGTGCTCCCTGGAGGAAGACTGAGAGACAGCAGCCTAGGAAGCCCAATGGGGCAAGGGCGCCCTGCCCCCATAGGGTGCCTACAGCCAGAATGGACTCTTGCATCAGGTTGAGTCACGTCCTGGGGCCCCTGGGACATGGAGCCCTGGTAGCGTGGGGATGACTCGTTGGGATTCTAACCACAAGGTTAGCAGTTCGAAACTACCAGCTGCTCCATAGGAGAAAGAAGAGACCTTGTTTGTTCGTAAAGAGCTACAGTTTAGGGCCTGAGCTCTGGTGGCAAAGTGGTTGAGGGTAGGACTGCGGCGGTTCAAATCCAGCAGCATCTCTCCAGAAGCAAGGCTGGGCCTCCCACTCCCTTCAGAGGGCAGTGATGTCCAAAAAAAACAAACAAACAAAGAGCTACAGTTTGGAAACCTACAGGGGCAATTCTATTCTACCCTATAGGGTCTCTTAGTCAGACTCAGCTTGACGGCAGTTTAAGTTTGGGGTTTTTAGTTTTGTTTTGTCTGGGGGCCCCAGGGAGTTACAAACTGTCCAGATAGTGACCTGACAGTTTACAGTACCAACACACCCAGTGGCTTCTCATAAGAAAGACCAGGTGACTTTCTTTGGGGGTCACTACAGCCTGAAAGACCTCGGGAGCTTAGCCTACCCTGAGTCTCAGCCACTCTAAGCAGCTGGCAGAGGTGTGGGCGGCTTCTGGAGGCTCTTAGGAGCTGGAGGAAGTGCCCAGTTTGAAGCAGCTGAGTCCTGTCCACAGTTCAGGGAGGTCTGCTCCGTGAGCCTGGCCTGGCTGGCTCAGTCTGCTTTGGCCAGCAACCTGGGTACATGGCCAGAGGCAGTCTCAGCGACTCTCAGAGGGTTCCCGGGAGAGCTGGGGGGACCCCAGAGCAGCCCTGATGTCTGAACCTTGTAGGTGAGTGTGTGGGTACCTTCTCCGTGTATGGCTCCCGAGGGAGTGAAGGCAACATTGGCCCCACTAAGGAGGCCACAGGCAGGGAGGTGGCTCGAAGCACCTAGAATTTCCATGGAGAGAGCCAGGCATGGCAGGGCTCTCTGGGCGGGTCTTCCAGCATTGGAGCAGCCGGGCAGTACGGGGCCAGGTGCATACGCACAAGGTGGCCAGAGGAGTCAACACTCTGCCCAGGGGGCCTGGCCCCAGCCCAGCAACCCCAGGGACAGCAGGCATGGCAGGAAGGGTCATTGGGGTTCCAGCAGGGCCCTGCAAGTCACCTCCGCGGAGCCAGCAGGCCAACACACAGAGCTTAACAGGAGAGGGACAGAGGTAGCTGCTCTCCCGGGAACAATGTCACCTTTGTGCTGCTCTAGGAGTCATGGCTGTTGGTATGCATGGTGCCTGTCTTCACCGGCTCCTGAGATGGGGGTGGGAGCAGGGGGGACTGATGATAAAAAAGACTACTTGTATTGGTCCAATTCAACTGAACAGTGAGCCAACAAGGTGACCCTGGCTCACGATTCCCCTAGGCCCCATGCCACAAAGCCCTGCCTGGTCCTGCGCCATACTCACAAGTATTGCTCTGACCATTGTGACCTATATGGTCATCACAGGCTGATTTTCATCCGGGGATTGCCAGGCCTTTCTTCCTCCTTGGCCACAACCTGGAAGTTCCACTGAAGTCTGTTTAGGGTCACAGCCACGCACCGTGGGTGGTGGCTGCACACGAGCTACGACGTGTGGCTTTGAACTGGGGTCTCCCCCTTGGAAGGCGAGGCTTCTACCACTGAGCCCCCATTGCTCAGTGAGAGCTCCGATCCTCCATGGCCTGTGCTCCAGGGCCGGTCAGTTGGGGGGACTTCTGTGTGAGGCAAAGGCCTACAGAACCCAGGGGCCCAGGGTCAGCTACTTCTGCAGCTCCCTGGTCTGACCAAGGAAAGGGAAGGAGGCTGAACCTTTAGACCTAGCGTCTTCGAAGAGCTCATCAAATGCTTCTCCTGGTCCTCAGAAAATTTCCTTCCAAGCAGGGCCCTCTTCCAGATTTCCCAACTCAGTTCACTTGGGTCAACCTCACAAACACTGGAGAAGCACCTACTATGTGCACCTGCTCTTCTGGGCTCCTGAGAGGTCTCAGTGAGCCAGACCAATGATCGCCCCGGCCTAACGACTCACAAGGAAGCATACTCTTGGCGAGATAGAGATGAAACAAGCATAGCAAGTCCAGGAGGCGGCATGCCGAAAGATGATCAATGTGTCTTAAGGGAGGGGGGGAGACGTAACGATGGGGGGGTAGGGGGTGGGGCAAATTGTAGTCTGAACCAGGTAGGTAGGCAGACACGGTTGACGATGTGTCTCGCTGTCCCATGCACAGCAGAATGAACCCTGCTCAGGCCTGCGCCAGCCCCACCGAGGGCCGGACCACTGTGAAGGGCAGTGATTCTGCACAGTCGATTGTCCGTCCACCTTCGTCGGGAAGCTCTGCTGAAAGTCGCGTCGCCTCCTGGCAGCATCAACCCTCCCCAGACAGAAGAGTGGTGCTGGGCTGAAGGTGCCCTGGCTGGGAATCGAACCCGGGACTCCTGAACGGAAGGTAACAAGTCCCCCACTGAGCCAGCGTGGCGGGCGTTCGTGGTTGTGTGCCCTCGGGTTCATTCCAGCTGTTGGGGCCCTGGGTTGCCAGAGCAGAGCTACTCATGGGGTTTCCCAGGCCGAGAGCCTTCCGGCCATCTGTCTGTTTCCAGACAAGCTGACCATCTCAGGTCTGACTCCATGGCAGTGGGTTGTTTTCTCAAGTCTTTCCAGAATCCGCCGGGTGGGTTTGAACTGCCAACCTTTGGGTTCTCAGCGAGACACCAGGCCTCCTTGTTGCAGGCACAGTGTCATCAGCAGCTCTGATAGTGAACTGTATGGATAACTGGCCAAGGTCCTCAGGTGCTGGACTCTGACGTCCACCTAGGTTCAAGAGGACCATCCCAGAGGGGCTATCTGGCGGACCATGTAGGCTCCAGGACTTGCCTGCGAGCCTGATGAACATCCGTAACACCTCCTGCCGATGAAGACATGTGTCCCTCACCTTCCTTCCCTGTCTCCCTCCTCAGGGGCCAACCCCAGCACCGTCTGTTGGCTCTTCTCCCCTCCGTTCTTACCTCATTTTCTCTCTCAGGCCATCTGGCGCCATCTTGGTGTCTGTTTCTTGGAGGACCTGATTAATAAGGAAGGTTAGGCTGTGTGGGGATGGTGAGGCTCACTGAGTCATTTATCTCTCCGCCCTTCAGGGAATCCCACATGTGTTCATTGGCCAAGTTGGTGCGATAAACCTACCAATCATAACAGGAGTAGAAACCCTTTCTCCTGAGGAATGACTGGTGGACTTTGCAGATCATAGCTCAATGCATAACCACTATTCACCAGGGCTTTTTGTGTGTGTATATTTATATGTATACACACATACATACACACACACACACACACAAAAAAAAAACCCCAAACTCACTGCTCTTAAATCAATGCCAACTCAGTTTGGTTCCTCAAACTACGGCCCCACGGGCCACATGTGGCCTGCCTAGGACATTTATCTTACTTGCAGGGTGTTTTTGCCACCACCGCTGTCCTACTTAGCAGTCAACTCATCCTGGGTCAGCAGTAAATTTGTTCATAGTTTTTCTCTTTTTTTTGGGGGGGGGGCATCACTGCCCTCAGGTGGTGGGAGAAGGAGGCCCAGCCTTTGCTCCGTGGAGCTGGAATCGAACCTCCATCCCAGTGGGCCACAGTCCTGTGCACAACCACTACGCCCTTTTTTCTGTTTTTTGTTGTTGTTGTTTAACTATAGTCTGGCCCTCCACCAGTCTGAGGGACAGTGAATGGTCCCCTGTTTAAAAAGTTTAGGGACCCCATAGGCTATGGTAAAAGAGCCTCTGTGAGTTGCTGAGATTGTAACTTTCTACGGAGATCGAAGCACCCGTCTTTCTCCCAGAGCTGGCTGGTGATCGGCCCAGCATGTAACTGCACTGCCACCAGGACTCATATATATGAGAGCATCATTGATTTTATTTCTCTAAAAGACCCACCTGCCACCTGGATGACCACCCTGTCCAACTGTAAATCATGCATCCCAGAACCTCCAGGTGACTCATCCCAAGCAGTCCTCCCACCTCAGCTTCCCCATTCGGACAGCTCCAGCAAACAGCACCGGCCTGTGGCCACCACAGTCTGGGTGCCCGGAGAGGAAGGCTGATGGCTCAGTGGCCACTCGCTGACCTTTCACCACCCGCAGCTCTCGGGAAGGGCAGAGGCAAGCACTGTGAGCCCTTAGAGGGTCCCAAAGAGGCCAGGAGAGTGGCCAACATCACCCAAGGATGCCAGTGCCAGGCAGAGGTGCAGCAAGGGCAGGATTTTCTAAACTTCCAGAATCACCACGAAGTGGAGCAGCTTCCGACCTGCAAGGAGGCTAAAAAACTGACCCTCCACTCTGTTCCTCTGCAGTCTGTCCCATGGGGCACTGTCCGTCCTCGCTGAGGGCTAGATTTGTGATTACTCCACCTTTTAGCTCAGCTGGGGCTCCACCTCCTGAGGAGCCTCCCCTGTCCGCCCACAGCAGCATGCAGGGCAGCAGTCAGTCACCCATCTGAGCCACACTTGACAGATGTCACTTGTCACATGTAGTCTCCCTGTTTATCTGCACGCCTAACTCCTTCCCTCCCTAGAGGACTGGCGCCGTGTGACCTGCACCTCTCACCCTATCCTGTCCTGGTAAGCCTCTCCTCACTCTGAAATTGGGTCAGGTAGAATCGCTTGCTCCAGTTTTTCCCGAGAAATCTCCCGCTGTGACCCAGGGATGGGGGCCAGCCCTCTCAACTCCTTTCTCACAAGCCGCCCCTGCCGGCCCAGTTTCCAGCAAAAACTAAGCACATAAAAGCCAATTACCACTCGCTGCTCCGAAAATGGCTCCAAGACTTGAAACCTCTACAAAGACTGGGAACCAGCCACGGGGCATTTAAAAGAAGAAGAAGAAGAAGCCGACACAGAAGACTAATTGCCTTTGGAAACCAGAGCTACGCATCGGAGCGCCTCGACTGGGCGCAGGTGGGGAGCATTGTTAGCGACTCCGCAGTCCCATGCGGGGCAGCCGCCTGCGCCTCCGTGCCTGAGACTGGTTAAAAAATAAACGCACACCGGGCTCACTGCCTTCGGGTTGAGGCCGAACCTAGAGGACAGCCTAGAACTGCCCTAGCGAGATTCCCAGACTTTGCAGGGCCAGAAATCTCCCTCTTTCTCCCATGGAGGGACTGGCGGCTTTGAATTGCCGACCTGGCAGTTAGCAGCCCAACTCATAGCCATGAGACCAGCAGAATTCCTAACTGGGACAGGTGCGTCCGCCTAATCACAGTGCGGTCCCTCCTCCAGGGCGCAGCGCCTGGAGAGACTGGCCAAGAGCACCATGGCTCTCCCTGGAGCGCTTCTCTAGCGGCAAGGGGAGGGATGTGCGCTAAGGCGGGGGTCCCTGGCTGAGCGTGCTGAGAGAGAGAGAGAGAGAGAGAGAGAGAGAGAGAGAGAGAGAGAGAGAGAGAGCTGCATGCGCAGCTCCCTCCGGATCACCCCCCATCTGGACCAGCTGGCCAGGCCAACTCAGGCTCCAAGGAGAAGGCGGACAGGAAACACAGCAGGTTGGCGGCCGGTGCTGGGCAGCTGGGCCGCAGGAGCCTGTGGCTGGAAGGAAGTTTGTTTTGGATGTGGGACCCAGAGGCGGCAGGAGGGTGGGGAAGAGAAGACACTGGTCTGATTTAGCCGGGAAAGGAGGCAAGAGCTCCGGGAGGGGCTGGTAAGAGTCTCCCCTCTCCAACTTGGGGCAGAAACCACCTAACTTCCTCCCCCCGCCCCACGTGGTGTCCGCAGACCCCGCCCCCTCCGGGTGGGTCTCAAGCACCTGTGAAGGGAGACCCAGGAGACCTGACACCCACTCAGGTCACCTGTTACTTTTGACTTGCTTCAGGTGGTGGGGAGGAAAGGGGAGCCGAAGTACTCAGACGTGACTCCTTTCTGTGCCTTGCGTGGCAGTCCAGAGGCCATATGGGTGTCCCAACACGAGCAGGCCCAACCCTGTGCCCAGAGCGCAGGGTTCAACTGCAGAAGCCAGGAAGGTCCTCGAACTGTTGTCCCTCCTAAGACACACACCTTCCTCGCCCTGCCTGGCCCTCGCTTGGTTCTGTGGGTCTCCAGGCAGAGCACACAGTCAGGGTTGGGAGTCGTGGCTTTAATGCAGGGTCCTCACCCAGCTGTCTCAGGGGTCTCATCGGCGCATGGAGGTTGGGCCCGGAACAAGGAGCATGGATGCATTGGAATGGCAGTGCCAGTAAAGGTTGTGGGGGCTGTGCTGGTCTGGGTTGACTAGAGAAACAAATCCAGGATACATATCTATGTAAGAGACTGCCTTATATCAAATAGTAATTGTGTTATTAAGAAAACATCCCAGCCTTTTCCAGATCAAGCTCGCATCTCCTATACTAATCTATAAATTCCTCTTCAGACTCATGCAGTACATGCAATGATGCGGAATGCAGGAAGAGCACAGGCCTGTGGGTGGAAAGTCTGGTGGATCCAGTGGCAGTGGCAGCATCTCGGCGCTGGCGTGGGTCTCCACAGGGCTCTTCCAGCTCCAGGACTCTGGCTCCAACAGCATCGCACCATGGGGTTTGTCATCGGGAATGTCTTGCAGGGTGTGTGTGTGTGAGTGTGTGTGTGTATGTGTATGTGTGTCCTCCAGAGAGCTATTTATCTCTTTAGTGCCTTTAAAGCTGCAACCCGATAGACAGGGCAGACTCCACCCCTCCACAAGTTGACACCAGATTATGTTACTATCATTACCCCCCAATAGCCATGGGGAGAAACTAAAGCAAAGGGAGAGACTGTCACCGCCAGCTCCATCGGGCACAGAGAGGACCTGGTGGTCCACGGGTCCACACTGAGCTAATCCAGTGAGCTATAGGTAGCAAGAGCCAGGCAGCTTGTCCAGCAGAACCACCCCTGCTCCCAAGTCCATCTAACCTATAACCTTCAAGTCACCCTTGGGAACAGATCTGAAAGGCTTCCATCACGCTTCCAGGGCTGTGAGCTCTCACAGAGTATCTGCTATATATCATTGTCTTGGGGGGGGGGGCAGTTGGCGGGGTCACTGCCATGCTGGCCTGTCCGTGGGCAGAGAACCCCTGCACAGCTGACCTGTCCGTGGGCAGCTGATCAGAGAACCCCTGCGCAGGGGCGTTCCCTGGGCAATGTGGTAACGCTTCGCTCAGATTCAGATTCAGATCTCGCTGCTCCCAGGAAGGAGTCTATGCACAGTGAGACTCTCAGGAAGACGGTGGTCCGTTCCCCTGGGAAATAATTTTGCGGGCAGGGCTGATGACGATTCCCACCTGACAGATGGGCAGTCAGTCTGCTGGGAGAGCAAAGAGTGGTTTTGCTGACTTGACTTGATGCAAGGATAGGCTGCCTGGCTGACTGGCCTGAAAGGCTATTCCTCAGGCTTTCTCATGCACCACTCACTCATCCATATCCTTGGAGGACCACCTACATCAGTGGTTCTCAACCTGTGGGTCGCGACCCCTTTGTGTTTTCCGCTGGTCTCAGGAACCAAGACACAGTTCCTCTATCCATCTCCAGGTCGGTCCGCCCACATGCAGATGTGCCCACCTATGAATACCGGGAGTGAAGACTGTTCCCCACGCTACACCATGCTTCCAGACAACATTTCATTGGTTTGTCCTCAGAAGTAAACATTTCACAATATCTCATTATGTATTATTTTGTGATGAATCACCAGGTCTTAATTATGTTCAATTTGTAACAACGAAAATAATCCTGCATAACAGACATGTTTACATGACGATTCATCACAGGAGCGAGTGACAGAGGCGAAGTAGCAACGACAATAATGTTGTGGTTGGGGTCACCCCCACACGAGGCGCTGTGTGAAAGGGTCCCGGCATCGGGCAGGTGAGGACCACTGATCTGCAGGCTCCTGGGAGCCTTGAGGTCCAGTGGCCAATTGTTGTCCAGTAAACGTGTTTGGAATGACCCCTGGGGACACCAGATCATGTTCCCGAGGGTCCCATATTACCACAGCTGCTGCCCCAAGCTGGCAAGAGGCCCCTGAGGACAAGGGGTGAGGGAGAAGGCCAGGCTGGCTCTAGCTGACCACTCACTCTACCCGGCCATAGAAACGGCTGCCCTGGCACCAAGCGCCTTCCCAAGCCAGCTCTTTGGTCGTCTCTCTCCACAGAGCACCATGCCCCGTGCCACCTCTGCCAGGGGCCCAGCAAGGTGCTGGATGGAAAGCATGCCCCTCCCTTAGCCCCTGTCAAAACGCCTCCTGAAGGGGCATACGCCACTGAGGAGCTGATAGCTCCTGTCCCTCCCTCCCCCCACTTCTCTCTCCTCTCCCCTCCCGGCCCCCCCAACAACTTTAAGCCACAGAGGGGGCAGAACTGGCTCTGGAGTGATCACCTGCAGACTCACCCACCATGACCTGGTCCTTGGAACTGTGCTGCCATCAGTCGTCTTGCTGCATGTCAGAGCACAGGGCCCTAGGTGGTGCAGAGGGTTCACCTGCTCTCCACAAATGACTGGAGGTTCGAGTCCACCCTAGAGGTGCCTCAGAAGACAGGCTTGGCTGTCAGTTTCCGGAAAACCAGTCCTGAAAGTCCCATGGAACCAGCTGTCCCTGACACACCTGATGGAAGGGAGGAGGGAGGCATGAATCGGATTCAGCCAGAAGACAAAGTCCTGGAGAGATTCCGAGGGTGTCGGGAAGGCAGCTGGCTCTGCAGTCTGAGCCCCAACCCCCACCCCTTCCCCTGAGCCCAGGCTGGATGAGGTGCACACTGCTGGTAATCTCTGCCCCCAGGCTCACCCAGCAACGGGCACAGACAGGAGCGGCACCTCTGCAAGGGGGGTGGAGGGGAAGAGGCCACAGGCCAAGGTGCCAGAGCTGACAAGAAACGCCAACTTGAGACTGCCTGTCCCCTGGCTCCCGGCTGCCTCGTGTGTGGCAGGACCAGCCCCTCCATGCAGGGAAGGCCCAAGCTGTGGCTGGAACCCCCTGACTGAGTCACAGTACAGTCTGGGTGGAACTGGAACATGTCCAGCACCAAGCAGCTCCCTGGGACTCAAGCTGAGGCAGGCTGAGTGTTCCTGGTGCTGTGCCCCAGGCTGGGCTCCTCCTGAAGGCCCTGGAAGTGGGAGTGGTGTATGGGGCTGGATCCAGGCCTGTTCAAGGAGCAGTACCAGGAAGCCCAACTCACAGAGGCTCCCTGGTCAGGCAGGAATGGGTCTAGGGAGGGTGGACCAAGCTGATCCGGAGCCTGGACCCAGATGTTGGTGTCCTCATGCAGGAGTGAGTAAGGCCACTTCTTTGAGGACCGTCACTGGCCAGTGTGACCTTGGACAGAGAGAAAGGGCTCAGTCTTCCAGCCTATGCAGTGTACCGTGGGCAACCTGACTTAGATGGTTCTCACGATCACTAGAGAGCTGTCCCCACAGAGCTTGTGGGGACTGAGGCTTAGGCAGGTCTTCCTTCCGGGAGGGTGGACTCCAGCCTCTAACCTTCCAGTGTGTACATTAACTCTTTGCTGAAGCAGGGTGGGTCCCAAACCTGATCCCACGCTGAACCACCCTCGAGGACAGAGCCGAGGCGGCCCTGTGACAAGATTTGGGCATAGCGAGTCTCACCTCTCTCCCGACGAGCAGTGGGTGGGTTTGAACCGCCTACCTTGCAGTTAGTTGCCAGAGTGTGACCCACCCACGATGCTACGGAGGCCCCGGGGTCACTTCTCAGGGGGTGGATAGATGGGAACAGAGATGGGAACAGTAGACCAAAGAGAGCTGTATGTGGAGACGGTCCCTAGGCAGCATCCGGCACACGGAAAAGTTGATCCCTACAAACTGGAGGGATCGAGTCAGCCCTGAGGGGCATAGTCCGGTGTACGAGGGCTTGTGTCCAGCAGACAAGGGCAGATATGGTTGAAAAGACCCCACGATCTCACATCTTGTCACAACATGCCAGGACTGTCCCCAGTGGATCCCCAAGAGTTGGCATTTATTAGGGCGAGGGCCAGAAAGAAAGCATCAAAGAGGATCCCAAGGTGTTAAGTCTTCATCCAAAGAATGATGTGGGGGCTGAGCCCTGGTGGCATAGTGGTTGAGTGCAGGACTGCGGCCCACTGGCTTAGGGGTTCAAATCCAGCAGCAGCTCTCCAGGAGCAAGGCTGGGCCTTCGACTCCCACAAGAGGGCAGGATGCCCCCCCAAAAAAGAGAAGAATGATGTGGAGGCACAGAGAGGATGGGCGGGGGTGCCTGAGGAGCAGATGGGAAGGGGGCTGATTGCCCAGGAGTGGGAGGTTGGGTGTTTGGGTTCCAGCATGGGAGTGAGGCTGGGGGCAAAGCAGGGCTGGAAGGGAGTCCATGAAGAAGAGGAAGATGGGGGGGGGGCAGGGACAGCCTTCATCTGTCCCATAGAAGGGTCCTCAAGGGCCTCCCTTCCCACCTCCCCAACCTGGCTGGCTTCATAGAGAGAGGCCGGAGGTGGAAGCAGACATACCTGGCCTGCGTCCCCCACTGTCACTGCTCCCACCTCTCTGAGCCTCGGGCTCGGCACTTAGGAAATGGCTATGCCACAGGAGAGAGGGGTCCTCAAGAACCAGGGCCAGCCCTGTGGGAGCACCCAGAGAGCACTTTGCTGGACCATGCAGTGGCCGGAGGTGTCGTCAGGCACAGAGAGAGGTCCAGTCAGTGGGAGCTCAGACACCCGCCCCTAAGGCCCCTGTTTCATTCTCTGTGAAGTGGGCCTGCTGAAGCGAGCGGGGCAGCCCCGTGCCAAGCATCAGAGCCTGGCTCTTCAGGGCGTGCCCAGCACCACAGTGTCTGCCACCTGGACATGGGGTACTGTCACATACATGTCCCCCTCCCCTCCATCTCAGTCACCTTCCTTCTCCCCACAGCAGCCCCATGGTCAATTAGGGTAGGTGGGCGACAGGCCCAGTTTCTTCTCCCCTGGCCCATCTGTCCTCCTGGAGCCTCAGGGGCTGCTGGGAACATGCAGGCTTCCTAAGCCCAGCGGGGTGGTGGCCGGCGGGGGTGGGGGTGGGGGGCCTAGAGAGCAAAAGTACGTCCCCAGATAACCCTGCTGGGCTTCAGTTGAGCCAGCTGGGGACACATCCAGCAGCAACCTGAACTCAGATAACTCAGGGTCCAGGACAGAAGTGGCCTTGGGGAAGTACTCTCGGGAGCTTCAACCTTCCCTCTCCCAATGACCTAGGACCACAGCCATGGCCAGACGCCTCCTCGGAGCTTCTCGGAGGGCGCTCTGCTGGGAAGGAGTCTCCAAAGAGAGATCGTAAACTGGACAGTGGAGAGCCTCAGTGTCTGCCCACCCAAGGCTCTCCAGACAAAGCGCTGCCCCCAGCCGGGCACGAAGAAGGGTGAGCTCAGTCAGTCCAAGCACCAGGTCAGAGGATGCTGCAGTGGGGGATAAATTGGGGGCCTAGGTTGCTTTTCCACAGCACAAGCCACCCACCCCCTGCTAGTCTGAGCTCTGGAGAGGAGGGACGTCTGGGGGTGCCCACCAGCGGCCCCTAATCCCTGACCTCTGGCTTTGGAATCCCAGGCTCATCTCTCGGGCCTCCTGGGGTCCCAATCCAGAAAGGACTGTGACAAATTGGCTCTAAATTCAAAGGCATTCTGTTCCGCAGTGGAGCCCCAGCGCGGGAGGTTGGGAGCGGCATCGTGGGGCTCAAGATGTTCTCCAGTTTCCTTCCCAGCCCATGAGTGGGCCCAGCTCCAAATGCCAGGATTTAACAGGCAAGAGTGGAGCATAGAGAGGCTTGGGGAGTTCAGGGGCTGTCAGGCCAGGACTATAAACACAGCCCCTCCAGCCACAGAACAGGCTGTTTGCTGTTCAGACCCATGTGTGTGAGAACCGCTTCACAGAGACAGACAGCCTGAGCAGCTCTGCTTGCCAATCTCTCCAAGAGGCCCCTGGTTAGGCACGAACCACTGGTGAGTCATTGAATGCTTCACATGCACGCACACACACACGCACAACGGAGTCTTCTATAGCCACAGCAATAACCCTTCCGGATAGAACTGCCCTGCGAGGTTGCCAATCCTGACAGAGGCAGACAGACGCACCTTTCTCACACGTAACAGCTCAAACACGTGTGTAAACACCTGGCCTTTCTGCCATCAGTGCCGCCCAGGACAGCTATGCCACCAGAAATAAAGCTCCCTCCCAGGCATCTATTCTGACCCATAGTAACCATGCTAAGACAGGGTCAAACTGCCCCTGTGCATTTCCGAGACTACCTCTCTGCAGGAGTAGAAAGCTCCATCGCTCTCCTCCTGCCTGGTGGTTTCGAGCCGCTGACCTTGCCGCCAGTAGGCTAATGCGTCATCCTGCTGTCACCAGAAATAGGAGAGGTAATCGATCTCCTGGGCTGCCCGGGAGCTGCAGAGGCGGGAGCCCTGGGGCCCAAAGGTGTCTTTTTCTGCTGCTGACGGACTTGCTTTCCATGAATCTTCCAAGTGCCATGCACTGCCTGCAGAGACCTGATCCTGTAGAGCCGGGAGACTCACTTTCCTGACATGATTGCTGATGACGAATGTGTGCATAAGCAAATGTGGTGAAGAAAGCTGGTGGTGCCTGGCTATCAAAAGATATAGCATCTGGGGTCTTAAAGGCTTGAGTAAACAAGCGGCTATCCTGCTCAGAAGCAACAAAGCCCACATGGAAGAAGCACACCAGCCTGTGTGACCACAAGGTGTCCAAGAGATCCGGTATCAGGCATCGAGGAAGTCAAAATTGTGTCATTGTGTCATTGTAAATGAGGAGGAGTGCAGATTGGGGACCCAAAGCCCATCAATAGTTGAAGTGACATCCTCGTACAAAGGGGTTGTGGAGAGAAGATGAGCCAGTCAGGGTGCAGTGTGGTAGCGATGAAATATGCAACTTTCCTCTAGTTCTCAAATGCTTTCTTCCACCAACTATCACGATCCCATTTCTGCCAGACAAGTCTGGCTAGACCAGGTGATATACGCTGGCGTTGAAAACATGGGGAATTTAGGATAGATGATCCGTCAGGACTACTGGTGGGAGTGGTGATACCGGGAGGGTGGAGGGATGGTGGAATAGAAAAGGGGAACCAATTTCAGGGATCTACATATAACTTCCTCTCTGGGGTATGGATATGGGGAAGTGAGTGAAGGGACACATCAGTGTACGATATGAAAAAGTAATAATAATGTGTAAATTATTAAGGGTTCATGGGGGAGGGAAGGGAGACATGGAGAGCTGGTACTGGAGGCCTAAGTGGAGGGAGGATGTTTTGAGAGTGATGCTGGCACCAAGTGAGCAAATGTGGCCTGCATACAATTGATGTATGTATGGATCGTGATGGAAGTTGTATGAGCCCCAATAAAATGATTCATTTTTTAAAAAGGGAGGGGGGAAAGAGGAGCTTATACCAAGGGCTCAAGTGGAAAATATTTGAAAATGAAGATGGCAACATGTGTACAAATGTGCTTGATACAAATGATGCATGGAATGCTATAAGAGCTGTAAGAGCCCCCAATAAAATCATTGAAAAAAATTAGGAGAGCCCAAGAGAGAGAGTGAGCTTGGAGAGAGGCCCCAGAGAAGAGAAGGGATTCGGGCATCTGAGCAGATGGGGGGGGGACTAGGTGGCAAGTGCAGGTCAGAGCCATGGCACCCCTAACCCCGTCCCCACCAAGTCTCTCAGGCTTTTTCAGAGAAGTCACACCAGGTCAGCCTCTGGCTCCAATTGAAAAATTGGTGGTCCTTATCCACCCAGCAGCTCCTGGGGAGATATACCTGGTGGTCTGCTTAGGTAAAGAAATATTGCCGACGTGACTATCCTATCAAGAAAACTACTGAATCAAAGAAACCGAACTTGACCTAAGGCCATCACGGGTGAAGGAGGTCGAGTTTTTGCTTCGCGGGCATTGAGTGCATATGTTAATGATGGTGAGATAATTTGGACGGGGATGCCCATAATGGCATCTACAGCGCGAAGAGGATCATCATTGGCACCAAATTATACATGTGGGAGTTGTCGAATGGGGAGACGTGTCATGGGGTACATTTCTGCGACAATTAAAAATAATGACACGGGCTGAGCCCCGGTGGCGTAGTGGTTGTGCGCGGGACTGCGGCCCACTGGGACGGTGGTTCAATTCCAGCAGTGGCTCTGGGCCTCCAACTCCCACCACTGGAGAGCAGTGATGTCCAAAAAAAAAAATAAATAAAATTAAAAAAAAATAAATAAATAAAAATAATGACACAACTTAACTGTGAATGAGGAAGGAGAAAATGTTCTAAAATGGATGTGGTGATGACTGTAACAACTCTTCTTGATAAGAGTGAGTGTGGATGAAGTGCCAGCAAGACAGTTTTAAAAGGGGGGGCATTGTTATTGGGCACCCCTGCGTGGAATCTTTATCGGGGACCCCTGGTCCCCCGGCTCCCCAGACTGACATCTTGAGGGAGCAGAGGCTGGCTAAGGGCTGGGTCGCTCACCGTAAGCGGCACATGTCAAACCCTCCAGCAGTTCCTTGGGAGAAAGATGAGGCCGTGGATGCTGGCACTGACCAGCCTCCTTGAAGCCTTGTCCAGGAGCGCCATGGACCTGAATCCACGCCGGAGCCATGGAGATCTTTTCCTTTCTTAACCATCTGATGGGGAGCTCTTACAGATGTCACAATATTCCGTCATTCGGTCACATCGAGTGTGGCTTAATTGCTGCCACGGCCAGTTTCAAAACGTCTTCTTTCCTCTTGAACTCCTTGAGTTCTGCTCCCCTTTCTCCTCTCCCTCCCCCTGAAGTGGGGGTCTTGATGGAAGCTAATCTCTGGGAACGGCTGACCTTTGGGGGTCACAAGTCAAGTGCTTAACCATTGTGCCATCAGGCCTCCGGTGGGGCACAATGAGCAGAGGTGTTTTTGCTCGTCTTCTCCTCTCTCCCAGCTCAGGGACCGGGCACGCGGGGCGGGGCGGAGAAGATGAGTGTCCTCTGCTTTCCCTGGGCACTGCTTACTCTGGGTCCAGGACCAGCACCCCCATTCCCTGCCAGAGACCTGGGTGTGGGTTTCCAGCCTAGGGGTGCCATGCTGCGACGCAGATTCCAACGGAACTTTGTCCAGAGAGGCCTGGGGATCGACTCCGGAAGACCAGTCAAGGAAAACCCCATGGGTCACCATGGCCTGGGGCTGCGTCATGTTTGTTCTGCGTGCAGGGGCCGAGGAGACATGCGCAGCTGGCAGCACCCCCTGCCCCCAACAGTGTTACTGGCATGTGTTTCACATATCATTCAACTGGAGGGTTCGGCCTCCTCGAGAAGCGTTAGTGGGGCTGGGCCTCCTACTCCCACCACCGGAGAGCAGTGATGCCAAAAAAAAAAACAAAAACCTAGAACACAGTTAAATGGATCGTACAGAAGATCGAATGACAGGGTGCTAACTGTTAACCTTGCTGCACCTGCAAGAATCCACTTTCCCAGGCATTCGCGTCACAGGAAGGCTCTTCACCTCCCTGACCCGTGGCCAGAGGGGATTCTCCAGGGGGCTTAATCCACGTGTATTTCCCCATCCCTTCTTTTGGTAACCGAAACAGCTTTAAAATGGGTCAGATGAAGTAACATTTTGACCAAGTGTGTCTGTCGTAATTGACTTTACAACGCTCTCTGATGACAGGGTCATTCACATTCATCAATGAAGGGTCATTCACATTCATCGTCCACTATGATCGAAGGGGATTCCCTGGAGGCTTAGTGGACCCTGCAAAGGGATTTGGGGGCTTCCACGGTCATCCCTAGCCTTCTGCAAACCAGGCCTCACAATTTAAGCTCTGATCCCATTCCCTCCTTTAGATCTGGGTTATTGCACTTACAATCCTTGGATCACACAGGCTGGTGCGCTTCTTCCTCATGAACGTACCTGACACCTCACTTGGGTGGCTGCTTATTTGAAAGCAAGTCTTTAAGACCTCGGCTGATGCTCTTTCCTGATGGTCTTTCTGTGGGAGCAGAGACCCCAGCACTAGCACACCACGGGACGTGTGGGGACCCCGACCTAGTTTTGTACTTAAAATAATTATATACATACCAGCAGGCTTTGGGCCATGTCAACCCACGAACCAGCCCATCTCAGTAGGAAGGGCTCGCAGCAGCTGAGACTCTGCTGTGACACACCCAAGGGCGGAAGGACCCACGGGCAGTGTGTCTGTGTGTAGTGTCCAGTTCACAGGTGGGCACAAGAGGAGACACACATGGCTGCCAGGATGGTGGGGACATGGCTAGGCCATTGCACTGCACACAGAGAGTTGGCCGAGAGTGACAGCCTCCCAGAGTAGAGCACAAAGGCATGAGGGAAGAACCCCACCCCTGAGCCTTCACAGCGCCCATCCACATGAAGGGAGGACACTGAGGGGCCTGGAGAGGGCAGCGCGTCAGGCTGAGAGCCATGGATCCAGGAACCACATTCTCAGAGGGCCCCAGACAGAGGCCTACGTCCCATGATGCCTTGCTACAGCACTTTCTTTCTCTCTACCTTTTCTATTTTGTCCTTTTTAATTTCTTCCCTACCTCCTTCCACTTCTCCCTTCCTTCTGTGGATGATTCTAGATTCTCTTGTCCACATTTCAGGTCACAGGGGTCATTCAGAAGGGGTGAAATTGTCACGGTACCCATGTCTTGACACCCAGATCAGAGAGCTGAAAGTAGCTGCAGCTGGGTATCAAGGTGATGATGCTTTTTAAAGTTCCCCTGGAAGTGCACCATCTTCCCAAACAAGGAGCCCAGCCTGTGTAGTCCGTGCAGCTGCTAACCACAAGGGCGGTGGTTCAAACTCATGGATTGCTTCATAGGTGAAGGATGAGGCAGTGCTCCATAGAGACTCCCGGTCCGAGAAACCCAGAGGACCAGGTCTCCTCTTCCCTACAGGGTAGTTATGGGTCGAAACGGCCTTGATGGCCGTGGCTGCCTTCCCCAAAGGAGATCAGCTCCGTGTGGTTGAAGTGCTCATTGGCTCGCCCCCACTCACCGTCCTTCTACAGGAGAAAGAGGCAGCAGTCTGCGTCTGGCAAGACGGCATCCTGTAGGGTCACTGTGAGTTGGGAGGAGTCGAAAGGCCATGTTCAGTTTGAGTTCAGTTTGAGTCTTTTGCACAAGCCTCAACACCGCCAGAGGGTCATGACTTGGAGTGAGACTCCAGAGAGGCCGGCACAGCTTTGTGGGAGCCAAGGGAAGAGGCTCATTTAGAAAATTCATAGATGAGGGGGCGCCAACTGCAGGATCTACATATAGCCTCCTACTGAGAGACCAGACCTTGCAGGAGTGGGCGAGGGCAGTGTAAGATAGGACAAGACAATAATAATTTGTAATGTCTTGAGGGTTGGTGGGGGAGGGGGGAGCAAGGATGGGGGGAAAGGATGAGAGGCTGATATCAAGGGCTCCAGTGGAAAAGCGGATGTTTGGAGAATGATGACGGCGGCAGGCATGTGAAGATGCCTGGCACAATATATGTATTTATGCATTGGAAAAAGCGATGTATAAGCCCCCCCCCCAATAAAATGATTCAAAAAGAAAGAAAATTCATAGGAAGTAGATGTGTTTTTACAGACAGCCCCTCCCCTCCCCACCACCACCCTGTGGCTATAGTAAGTTACAAAGGCTTTACTAGAATTAGGTAGCTCCGTAGCAAGGACGGGAAACCAGGCTCCCAGATCGGAAGGGTCAGAGGCGATGGCACTAGCTCGAGGGTTAAATGCTAACTGTACCTAAAAGAACAGGGCAGACATGGAAAAGCCCCGTGGAGATGGCGCTGCGTGCTGCAGCCCGCTGCTGGCTCTGAGGTGGGTCCGAGATCAGCGCACGGCTGGCCGGCTCCTGCGATCCCGGCGAGATGACGTCGTTCTTTTCCCCAGGTTGTCTGGCGGGGAGCGAGCTGCCAGTTCATAGCCAGCAGTTCTGAGTAGGGTGCAGCTTAGCCAGTTTGAGCGGGTTCAGGGTGACACATGCAGGTGTCTTATCACACATTTTTGAGAGGTTCTTGCTCCCGGTGAGCAGACCTGGGGAAAACGATCTTTGGTATCATTTAAAACGCTCAGCCTCCTCCCTAAGGGGCCCACCAACCATCTCCATCTAATTAAATTCACAGGGAAGCTTCTAGTCTGATGTCCTCCTGGCGATTCTGCCACCCTGGAATCCCGTTTACCTGTTGGTCTTGTCTAAACTGGAGGAGCCCCACCTGCGCTAATTCCTGGATGACGGATATCCCTTCTTTGTGCTCAGAAGAGTCTTTGCCTGAGCACCCACTTTGCACACCTGGAGCACTTGACAACGGACACGTTGGCGGTCACCCTCTTCCCAGCCGGGTCTGAGGCCTTTTCTCACCCCGTGGGGTCAGGAAGCCACCACTGGCTTCTTCACTGCTTCCGCAGTGGACCTGTGACCATCCCCAGGTATGAGGCGGGAGACCCACTCTGAAGGGTCTTCAGGGCTGAGACCTTTGCCAGGCCTGTCTCCTGCACTGCCGCTAGTGCCCATGGGAAATCTTTAGCAGTTAAGCAGTCAAGGGCAGGCCATCTCATCTATGTCACCCCTGGGTTTCCTCCTGGGGAGATGGCAAAGCCAAACCCAGATGCCCAGCTCCAGCATTCAAGAGCCCTTCTGGCTGGCAGCCCTGGCCAGGGTCTTGTTTTGTGAAGGACAAACACTGGCCATGGGCCCTTGATGGTTTCTCATCCCCCTGGACACAGATTCCATTTACTCTCCCCATGAAGACCCCAGCTGGAGCATAGGGTGAACGTTCTCACTGCTCACTGAAAGGCTGGAGAGTCAAGTCTACCCAGGGAGTCTCAGATGGGCACTTCCTTCTGGAAAGCCAGTGATGGCCAACCCAGGGGATCCCTGCTCCTTCCGATGCACCTGGGGCGGGCGAGGGCTTGCTCCACACTGACCGTCAGGTTTTCAGTCCACATACCTGCCAAGCAATTGTGGGGACCCTGGCAGTGTGCTGAGTAGGACCCGGCGGGACCTGGCCCCCAGATTGAGTCCTTTCCAGCTCAGGGAGATGCCCTGGGATGGAGTAGAAGTCCTCACAGGGTTTCCAAGGCTGTGATCTTTGCTAACGCAGACTGCCATCTCTTTCCTTCTTGGAGCAGCTGGGGGATTCAAACTGGTGGCCTCCCAGAAGAGTTGAGTGTGTAACTCCTGGGCCTCCAGGTCCACTTCCTTAGATCCCATAAAATCGCTCCACCGGCATCGAGTGGATTCTGCCTCAAAAGGACCCTACAAGACCTGGTAGAATTGCCCCTGGGGGTCTCCAAGGCTGTCAGTCTTTACGGGACCAGAAACCTTCATCTTTCTCCCATGAAGTGGCTGGCAGGCTTGACCTACCCAACTTGGGGTTAGCAGTCCGACTCATAACCCATTAGGCCACCAAGACTTCATTTCCAACGTGTATGGACACCTCTTCATGCCAAGAACACAAGGCGGAATCTTTCTCTCCTTCCTGGGGCTTGAGGGAGAACACCTGGCTGAAGGGCACCAAGAAAGATGTCCTTCCTCCGACACCTCCCTGACATGGAGCAGTACCCTCTGGCTTGCCACAGGCTGGTGGGCACTTGGATCCCGGGGCTCCTCTGTGCAAGCTGAGCACTCCTCTAACCCCGGCCGGCCCTGGCCCCAGGCTCTATGCAGCCACAGCAGCAGCTTTCTGGGCTGGAGAGGGAGAGGGCATGCCTAGACCAAGCATAAGCATATACAGATGCTTCTCTGGGGCCTCGGGGCCCAGCAAGAGCCGGGATCAAAGAGTCAGACTCAGACAGGATGCGTGCCGAGCAGGCGGTAGCAGGCAGAGCCCAATGTGGGCCCCTGGGATCGGGCACAGGGACACGGTGCACACGGGCCGGGTCCACACTGCAGACCACTGAGGGTCCTAAGTCAAATCCAAATTCCCGGAGTCACAGGAGTAGGCGTCCGGCGGAGCTTTATTGGGGAGGTGGGGCAGGTGGGGGGGGGGGTGGTTAGGGGCGAGGGCGAGCTCTCTTTAAGAACTGCCCTGGCCCCTGATGGAGCTATGGAAGCCACAGCCGTGAACTAGGCCTGCTAATAGCAAGGCTGGTTCCTTCACGTGCCTCCAGAAGAGCCTGGGGGAGGTTGGAGGTTCTGAGCACACTCACAGGTTTGAAAAGTGCCTGCCTGGCACAAAGCTTACCTGCCCAGACACCAGAAACCACCCGACTAGTCCTCACTGACCCAGCCCCACCGGTTGACGGGCTTTGCCATGGGCCCTAACCCTCTCACCTCCCAGCTCCTCACGGCAAGGCTGGTCCAGACCCCAGTTCCTGCCTGCACTGGGCAGGCCACAGTGTTACCTGCTGTCCGTGTCACTCTTGATCTGGGCACTGCAGACTGACGGTGACCCCACTGACGGTGAGAGGTGGGGGCGGCGGGGGGAGGCAGGGGAGAATCACCATCGTTGTGCTCCGTCCAGTACACAGGGAACTTGACAGGTAGAGAGGTTCCCCTTGATGCTAGGGGCCCTCCGGGAGGTGGACATTGTTGGTGGTGTGGATTGTCCACAAGTTGGTCCAGCTCCTGCTGCCCACTCCAGGAGTGCAGGCTGTAGCTGTTTCCTAGAACTTTCCAGAAGGCGGTCTTTCCTTCTCCCAGAGGTCCAGCTCACCCGCAGTCTGCAGAGGGTACAGGCCTGGGCAGCAGTTCATCTTGTGGTACACGGGTGGTCATGGGCTGGGGTCCTCCTCAATGGCTGGTGGGTTTGCTGGACACTCGGTGGTGGCTGGCACATGCGCACACACATGGAGGAGAGCACAGAAGCCTACACAGTTAAATAAACTCCAGCCAGGCTCTGTAGACAAACACAAGCAGCACACACATTCACACTGCCCGTAGATGTCACTACCCCATGGTGCGGACGAATCCAGACTCCAGCCGGGCCCCAGCAACACGCGAAGTTAAAAAGATGATTAAGTGGAATGGCTGACATCGCAGCCTATGTCCTGTCCCAGGCCCGGATTCCCTGACAATCAGACTGGCCCATGGGCTGGATAGGAGGGGAAGGGTGGCGCTTAGCTTCTCCCTTCATCGTCTTTCTCCTGAATGGCAGGTGGATGTGATGGCTGGGACTCAAGCATTCCTTTGGGACTAAGAGGTATCAAGCTAAGGTTGGCAGTTCCAGGAAGGGGCGGTAATGATTGTGGCAGAAGTGGGGGAGGGGGGCGGGCCACTGCAGCCTGATATAGAGAGAGAGTTCATTTTCGTGCACAAACCCTGTGATGTGGATTTGTTGCCGGCTCCCCCAGGATTTCTCCACTCCTCCATTCCTCACCCTCTTCATAAACCTGATGGAATCATGTCCAACCACATGGCCCCTCACCCCCTATGCGACTGGCCATCTCTTTTCCTTAACGATCTTCTCTCTTTCACTAAAGACCTGCCTTGAATTCAAGATCTTAACCCCCGGCAGCAAGAGATGAATGAGCAGCCCTCTGGCCAGGGGGGATATCACCGCATGCTACTGCCGCTGGGTCTGTGACAGAAACAAGGTGGGAGCTTCAGGAAGTGGTGCACGGGGGACAGAAATCCCCATCTTTCTCCCTCCCGCACTCTTTTCTTGTTTTCTTGCAAAACAAGCTGCTGTCCAGAGGTGCCTGTGGAAGGCTCTGCCGGCCAGCCTTGCTCCCTGGAGGGGAGGCGAGCGAGGGGAGCTCTGTCACTGCTCAGGTCCATACTCTCCCCACACCCCCGCACTCTGCCCCACAGCCATTCCGCCCCTGCTCCCACTCCCAAAGGAACAACCCCGCTGGCCCACTGGCCGCCTACAGGGACACAGTGTCTGGCCTTCGCCCCAAAACCTGCCTAGATTTTTCCTCTAAAGTCCTGCCAAGGAGATGTTTGCAATGTTCCAAAGTGCAGCTGACAGGAATTACCAAAAGACACTCACCAAAGTCAACGCAACAGAAAATAAGATGCAGGAATCTAAGACGTTCCAAGTGCCACAGCCATTTATCATGGACTGACTCTGCTCAGAAGAAACAGGCACCCCAATTGCCCCGCGGGCACGCTTTCCCACCACTCTTGAACGTGTGTGTGTGCACGCGCACGCTGTTGTTGTTGCTGTTGAGGATGATGATGTGTTTGGAATAAAACCATTGTCATTGAGTTGATTCTGATTCCTAGAGATGCTGTAGGCAGGGGTAGAAGCCACACACACACCACCACCACCACCACCACCAGGGTTTCTGTGGCTGTAAATCTTTCACAGATACTGACGGACTCCATTGGTGAGTTTGAACCACCAGCCTTTAAATTAGCAGCTGAACACTTTAACCAGGGTGCCCCTAAGGTCCTTCAATTCAGACTTTGCTGGTACCTATCCCTAGGGGTCCTGGCAACAGAGTAGTTACCTGGTGGTTTGCTAACCACAGGGTCAGCAGTTCAAAACCACCAGCTGCTTTAAGGGAGAAAGGAAGACTTTCTCTCTAAGGAGTTACAGAGTTATAAGAGTCACCATCCCAGAAACTCACAACGGGGCAGTTCTAGCCTGTTCAAAAGTCAGAACTGCAATGAGTCAGAACTAACTCAATAAAGTGTGCTTGGTACCGATCCCTAGTTCTATCCTGGGGTCCGAAATTATGCGACAGTATAATTTCATCATCTACCTTGCACTGACTGATTTGTCAACAGGGTGTTTATGGCGAGACTTGGGCATTCCCATAGAAAAGATGGTGGTGATGATGAAAGGGTAGGAAAATCAGGCGTAGCAAGAGGGTCCAAGGATTTAAAAGCCCTAAATAGCAAACTTCAGACTGAAGGCTTCTGGAAAGGAGAATCCTTGCCCATTCTCCTCCCTAAGGGAAGATGCCCACGACACACCTTCTCCTCACTTCCCATCACACTCTCCAGTGTTTTGTTGTGCCCACCGTCACGAATCTGCCTGATGTGCACAGTGAGCATGTCCCTCTGGCTATAACCAAGACTAAGGTGCTCAGTGAGGGCTATGACCATTACGTGTCAGCGTGGCTGGACCAGGATCCTCAGTGGGCTGACAGTTGTGTCATGATGTCGTTTGACAAGTGCATCATGATGTCATTTGGCAGTTATGCCATGACACGGTCAACCTCCATCTACTGTGGTGAGCCTCTGTTTTTCCACCCAGCCTTCTGGTCTTGGAGACCTCCTGCTATGGATGAGGAAGGAGAGGGCGTCAAGGGGTTGGAAAATCAAACCCATTCTCACTTTCCTTGAGGTCTTTCTGACTCACAGAGACCCTAGCACAGGAGAGAACTACCGCTGTGTGTCTCTGAGACCGTAATTCTTTATGGGAGTAAAATGTCTCATCTTTCCCCACAGAGCGACTAATGGTTTGTCTTTCTGTGTTTTCACCCTGTACACACTCTCCATACTAGTTCTGCTCATGTGCAAGATGAAGTACGTGTTCAGGGAAGACAGGAGAAAAAGGGAAGTAGAGAGGAAGAAGAGATGATGGGTCATGGGGGGAATGAGTCATGGTTTCTAACTGTTAGCCTCCAGGTTATGCGGTCTCATTTATAATCACAATGCAAAAAAGGGTTCACAGTGAAACCTTGATTTGACTCTTTTTTTTTTTTTAGGCATCACTGCCATCTGGTGGTGGGAGTAGGAGGCCCAGCCTTTGCTCCTGTGAGTTGGAATTGAACCTCCATCCCAGTGGGCCACAGTCCCGTGCACAACCACTACGCCACTGGGGCTCAGCCCTTGATTTGACTCTTTGAAGGATTCAAACTTACCAGACCGACCGAAGACTCCGAAACCCTTGAAGCAGAGCAACCCCTCGAGCCACCTTTCATCACGCTGCAGCTCAGAATGCCGGTCGCCACCCTTGTAGCGCAGGACGTGAAAGCATGGTCTACGTAGAGACCAAGCAAAACAGCTGTTCTACAGCATAGGCGAGAAGGCTGGGGGCCGGGGGGAAGAGGGACAGGAAGTTTGCAGGAATAGGAGTGAAGCAGAAGTAACAAAAATGTACCCACAACACCACAGCATGACCAACATCGTTGAGTACCGCCTGCTGCTCTGAACTTACCCACATGCTTGCGTTGCAAAGACCAGGCTGTTGTGTGCAGCATCGGTGGTAGATGGAAACGGGGGGAGCACAGCCTCTCCCCAAGTGGAGGATGACCACATCGCTACCTGGCGGTGAAGAATCGCATCGCTGGATGACTGAGCATTCTGGCCCAGCCAAGTTGACACCTGACCTCCAGGGTCAAATCGGCATTGCTCTCCCCTCCACGCCCAGCGTCCCTTACAGCCAGCCAGACATCATCAGCACACAGAACAGTCCAGCCATAGATTTTTCACTCTTGTCAGAGATATAAAGGCTGGGTCAGGAGACATCTACAAGTGGGGACTAGGTCTAGAAGCTGTTGCACAGGGGTGGACTTTGTCGTGTATGTCCTCACCAAAAATTCAACATGGGTATTTTCCCAAAATGTTGGGAGCCAGAAGGAAGGATTCGGGTAATGAAGGTCTCAGGCAACTGTGAGTCGTGGCCAGGGAGCCACGCTGAGGGTCTGGGGAGTGCTCTTTGCTTTAGCCAAGACACTGGGAAACCTCCTCCCATCTCTTCATCTCCTGAGCTCCCCCACACTGTCTCAAAAACTCGCAGAGACAGGTGTGCAGGAAGCACAAGGCACTATTCACCACAACGTGACCTGAGTGTTCTCGGCCATCAGTTCTGCCCAGCAGCAGCCCACGCTCTGGTGAGAGGCCCCGTGGCTGAATGTGGTTATGGAATGGAAAAATCAACCTCATTTGGTAAACCCAAACAAAATGACGGAGCGAGGGGAAAACAGCCCGTGTATTCCGATGTCCTGAAAACAGTCACTTGGAAAAATGGCACCAAGACCTAGGAAATGCAGAGATGGGGGGTGGGGTGCGGGGGGGGGCGCTTCTTCCAGGTATTCCAGGTATCAGTGGACTGGCTGGGCCCGCAGCAGCGGTGGTGGATGATGCAGTGAGGGTTACACAAGAGTGAGGAGAGTCAAAGTTAGGGTCCCACCGCCGCAGTAACTCTAGCACACCGTGCGAGCGGTCTGTAACGTGCACTGCCGATCGCCCGGTGAACTTTTACGGTCTCTGTTACATATGTGTGATGTGAAGAGGTTATAGTGGGAAAGGGAGCCGTAATTCCAAATTTTCAGAGAGTTATGACTTTAAAGTGTGCTTGAAATGGCTACTTCCTTTTGTTTGCTTCTTCTCATTTGGGCTGCGGCTGTGTGCCTGGGGGCATTGGGTTCTCAGCAGGTCTAGCCGGCTCTTCCTTGTGACGCAGAGGCTGGCCACTTTACTGCAGGTCCACAGATGCTCCTTCAGTGGTTGTCACACAGGGAGAAAGGTGCCCCAGTGGTTATAGCGGTTAAGCCCTCCCCTGCCAAACAGAGGCCAGGATTCGAACCATGATACTGGGTGGAAGAGCAGGGGGCAGTCAGATTCCTTCAAGGTGACACTGCTGGAAACTGTGGAGCAGTTCAGCCCTGTGCTTCGGGGGTCGCCAAGAGTTGGCATGGAGCTGGCTCCGTGTGATGGGCAGGTAGGAAATTAAAACCAGCCAAATCCACTGCAGTTGAGGGCATTCCAGCTTGCAGAGCAACGCTGCTCCCTGGGGTTTCTGAGGCTGCCCAGAGAGCCTCCACTGGCGCTGGTGGGGTCAAAGGCTGGCCCAGCCGCTTGCAGCCCAACCCATAATTCACTGTCACCAAGGCTCCCGTGGGGGAGTGTATGGGGGATCGGTGTCCCCCTCAGTCTTGGTTCTCCAGTTGAGAAGCTGCCCTCGAACAAGGGATTGCAGGAGAGCATGGTTGTCACACAAAGGTAAGACGGGCAGGTCCCTGGCGGGGCCTCTGGCTTTACAGGGAAAGGGGAGGAAATGAGAATCTGCTAAATCCCAGAATGGAATCTAGTGCTGTCGTGATAAGGACGGAGAATAAGACTGAACTGTTTCCTGGGCGGTGATTAGATTCTTGGTTGAGACCAGTTTCGGGCAAGTGAAGCCGACGTCGCCATCCTCAAACCCGCACACTCATTCAGCATGTGTTTGTCACCTACAGGGACCGGCCAAGTGTCTGCAGGTGCACACGCAGTCACAGGATGCACTCTCCTCCTTCCCTAATGCTGGGGACCGAAGCCCCAGGGGCCCGTGGCACATGGCACCGGACTTCACCAGGCCTGGATGTCGGCACACAAGGGGCTGTGGCCTTGAGACATGTGGCTGCCCGACAGCTCCCACGGGACCGGAGGGGATTTCCCTGACACTGTCAGGTCCCACTCTGCCAGGAGATGCTGTCCCCTGCCCCGCCCCAAAAGCAGAGACCAGGGCTGCAGGTCTGCCTTCCTGCTCCACGCTCTTAGCACCACACAGCAGAGGAAGCCCCGAGAAGGGGCCGGGAGAGTGTGTGTCTATGTGCATCCACACCCACACTCACCAGGACCTCCTAAAGCTCCCGGGGGGTGGGGGTCATTCCAGGGTCTTCTCATTTTCCCACCCACTTTTGGAAGCCCCTCGTTGTCCAGGCCGGTCTGTCGTCACGTTCTGATGAGGTCCAGGCCCGCAAGATGGTGATGCTTGAGGCTGAGCCCTGGGTGTTTCAAATACAGCAGGGTCACCCAGGGTGGGCAGAGCTTCCAGACAAAGAGAGACGAAGGAGATGACTAGTTAATGAAAGCCCTAGGGATCACAGCAAAGTCTTGCCTGCTAGAGCACTGGAAGAATCTCCCTTGGTTCAAAGCACTCAAAACACGGCGCCCCACAACCCAGGATTCTGGCAAACCAACTACCGTGAAGACAGCCGGTTGGTCAGTCGGTGCAGGAGCAGGCAACACTTGGCTGTTTGGCTTGAGACCATCCGCCATGAGTCGCTCGGTGCCTGCATGCCAATGATGAGCATCAGCAATACCACTGTTCATCTCGTAAGCCGAACCATGAGCCGCTGAAGAAGGAGCTCACAGCTATGGGCCGTGCCTTCTCCAGTTACACAGGCAGCCCTGATCTCATGCCAGGGTTCCTGAAAGAAGCAGCATCCCACACATCAGGTGGCCGGGCCTGCAGGAAATCGAATTCCACATCCCACTACCAAAAAGAGCTGGTGGGTTGTCTCTGTCTCAAGGTGACCCTGGAATGCAGAGCAGAACCACCTCAGGGGATTTCCAACCTGTCATCTTTACAGGAGTAGACATCCTTCTTCCCGAGGAGCTGCCAGTGGGTTCAAAGCGCCGTCCTTTCAGTCCACCGCTGAGTTCTTTAACCGCCCCTTCGCCAACACGCTCCCCCCCCAGCGGGGGATTCTCTTACATCGTGCATGCTTCACACAGACGCCACTGCACCCTCATCCACATCCTCCTCCTCCTCAGGCGAAGTTTCAAGGCCAGGCCATCCTGTGAGACTGGAGGATGGCGACATCCCGGCGTGATTGCTCGATTACAAACCGCCAGGTGACCTCGTTACAGAGCGGCCCGATCATACCATTCGCTGACTGCCACGCCATGGAGCACCAAGCCCCGGCCAAGGTGAACCACAACCTTCACCCTCACAGGTTGCTTCATCTCCCCTTGAGCCCTGGCATCTGTTACTGCCAGACCCCCATGGGGGCTGTGCCGAGCAGTCTGAGAGGAGGGTGTGTGTGTGTGTGTGTGTGTGTGTGTGCCAGATAACAAATCGGTCGCTAAGGGGGAAGGAGGAATGCTCTCACAAAGGGCACAGTCCTCTTTAAGAGGGGATTCTCAGCGGGCTGCCCATGCTTCCAAGGCTCTTTCGCAGAACAAATCTGGCCCACACTGGGGCAGCCCTCCTGGACCATTTGTGGAAGAGGCAGCGGGTGGGGCTGGATGTAAGGGCAGGGAGCTGGCTGGAATAGAGCCTGGGATCCATGGGTCCAACCTCTCTACTTCTGTGACACACGGTAACTGTCGAAGTGGATCCGAGCATGGTTTGGACGCTGTGTGACACAGGAGTTGAAAAGCATCCCCCGAAATCCTTCAGCCTCTGCCGTCGTGAACTTGCCAGTGACCGTCATGAACTTGCCAGTGACCGCCACCTGAGAGAGGGAGAGTGATTCGGGGCGACGTGGAGGGGGGTGGACTATTGAAGCTGGCAGATGCTGGCACCAGCCTTGGCCCAAGACGGAGGTTTTTTTCTCAGTGGAGATGGCCGGGGAGAGGGCACACGTGAGCCGTCTGGTCTGGTCCGTGGGGCGAGTGTCTTTGGAGTGTCTTCCGCACCACTCGTCTGAGACCTGGTGACCACAACATCCCTGGAACCCAGGAAGTACAGGGACACGTCCATTGACCAACAACCCCAAGCTCGGGAATTTCCTCTGCTCCGGACAGCAACTGTCCGAAGAGATATCTGCTCTGTGATCTCACTCTGCCCCATGGTCGCATAAGAAATGCAACTTTCCAACAAGGAAAACCAGTCGGAGCTGCAAGTGAATGACTTACTTCCCTCACTCTGTGCTGGGACACTCCCAGTTTGAGGATTGAGGCATCTCGTGTGGGACTGTCCCACAATTATATATACTCCAAAATATGAAGCAAATACTAGCAGCCATTTACCAGCATTTGGTGTGGATGTCAGAAGTTAGATATTCTCCCTAAAGGCACCCGCTATAAGACCTTTGCCTCACACAACAGATAGGGCTAACTCCCTACTGTGAGGACCCCGGTTCGCTTCCTTTGAAGCCTGTAGGCAGGATTTCCATGCTGCTCTTAATGGTATCTCCAGTCTAACCGATTTAGCCACATCCAGGAATTTGGGGTCTGACCTTGTCACCGAGACCTCCTTCTCCTATAATGTGCACATATAACACAACCCCTTCCTATGAGTGTGTCCTTACCTGTAATTAGGGACCTCGCATGGCTCCAAAGAGTAAGTAAGGATTGGTCAGAATAAAGGACTCTCTCTTGCCAGTCCGCTTGGACACTCTCACCCCCTCTCCCTCGTGTAATCCCTTCCCCCACACTCTCTCCACCTGGACCACCTGACAGGCTGAGGTGAGCATGCTACCATGAAATGTGTCTGACTCTTATCGTTCCTTTCTTTCTCATGTTCCCTATAACTTTACTATAATAAATAATAGTTATCGCTGTACAACTGGGCGTGTCGAACCCGTGATGTCTGTATCAGGGTCTGGCTTTCCTCTGATAACCACGGCCGTCTGGAGCAATCCTTTCCACGGCCCAGAGTCCTGGTGGCCACAGGCCCCCACTGCAAAAACCACTGGTTGTGCCCCAAAGCTGCGGCAGCCTGTGCCCCTAAAGACATCTCAGAGCAGGGCCAGGGCGTGGGTTCCCACCATGAACCATGAACTGTCTGTCCCCTTGACAACAGCGGAAAGCCTCCTCTTTCTCCCCAGGAGTTCTGGGTGGTTCCCAACTGCCAACCCTGAAGCTAGCAACCCTTGAGCCACCAACCACCCCACCGCGCCTCCCTCAGCTGTACAGCCCACAGGGGCAGGTCTTTTCTGCCCCGACAGGCAGGTGGGCGGGCAGCGGTGAGTCAGAACAGCCAGTGAGCTAGAGAACAGCCCTGGTGACTCAATCACTCCCTGTCCATTGCTCGCATCAGAGAAATGCGGATGCCTGCCTGGGGACCCTCCAGGGCAGATCTACCCTGTCGCCTGCCTGGGTCCAAGGCACCCAACAGTGACCGCAGATAAGCACCACCAACACCCCCAGGGTGTGTGCAATACCAAAAAGCTGAACTGAACCAATCGCTTCCAATTCATAGCGGTGCGTGGAGCTTCTAACCCCAAGTTTGGCGGTTCAAGCCCATCTGCCGCTCCACGGGAGGGAAATGAGGCCTTCGGCACCCATAAAGACATGCCGGCTCAGAAATCCCTAGGGACCCGTCCTTTGCCCTGAGGGGGGCTGTATGCATGTGGAATTGGAACCCGAATTCCACCCCGGGTCTTCCCTTTCACCCTAACCAACTGGCTGGAGAAAGGTTCAACCCCCAAGTCTTACTCATGGAGGGGCAAGGGGGTGGGAGGGGGGCCTTCCAATGCTCCCCAGACCTGTCCCCAAGATAGCGAGTGTGCCAGGAGGAGAGGCCGCCTCTCATGCGTCCATGAAATCCATTCTCCTCGCCCACGAGCGGTCCGCTCATTCCCACTGCTCCTGTCCGCCTCGCTCCTCCGCCTCCGGCTGCCCTGACAGGGTCTTATGCAGCTCCCTGGATCCATAATTCAAAATAAACCCATCAAAACATTTGCGCTTACTTTTCGCCCCATTGTCCCCCGAGGGGAAGTGTTAAGACACCACAGCAGAAAGAAATATGGCATACAAAAGTGTTCCCACAGCCTTTCGCCCCTTCAGCCCTCTAATCCCATTGAGGGACTTTCTCCAGAGGCCAGAGTGGCCACTGGGGAGGGGGAGGGGGGGTGGGTTCCCGCTGGTTGGCTGGCCCCCACCCCCAGCCCTCACCCAGAGCCCTGGGCCCCTGGCTTTGTAGAGACCAGCTGCCTGTTGCTATGGCAATTTGGTGATGGAAGGGTAACTCAGGGCACCTGACCCAAGTGCTTTTTTAACCAAACCACATGCTTATTAAAAGAGAGAGCGTTGCCATTAAAATATCGGGGCTGATTACATTTGGAAACTTAATAACATGTGTTGACTCAAATAAGTCCCATTGAACGGAACCCCAGCAGGGCAGAGGGTTCGCCAGGGGAACAAATCTCTCCGTTGAAGCTTGGCATGGAGACGCTGTTTAACATTTTAATTAAGAAGGGAAAATTCGGTGTCATTTGCTTTGCTGCCGTCTCCAAGAGAGGAGGGGAGCTGGCTGGGGTATTTCTCCAATCATTGGGAGGGCAGAAACACACGAGCTAATTAGAGGTGGGGGGGGGGAGTGCAAAAACCTCCACACACAAGCTCTATATGCGGCCTCTTTGTTTCACTGCCCAAACGGGCAACCAGTCCCTCTTTTCCAGATGAGTTTCTTAACAGGCTTTCCTGCGCCCATCTCCTTCGTCTCCCAGACCTGCTCGTTGCGAGTGAAATTCCCCCCACAAATCTTTGATCCTAACGCAGGGGACGGAAGGCCCGGCCGAGGCATCCAGCTCAGACCCGGCTCGTGGGACACGCCCTGTCCCTGAACCTTCCTGTCATCAGCGCCAACTCGGCCCTGACCATTTCTCCTTACCGGGCAGGCAAAGCACCCTGGGGATGCTTCCCCATTCGTGGGGATGGCCCACTTTAAGGGGGGTGGGGGGGGAAACGATATGCCCCCTGTTTTGCAAGTGTGCTTGTGAAAAGGAGTTTAAAACCGCAGAGAAAGATGGGGGGCCAGCGGGGGGGCGGGTAAGAAGCAGGGGTGCGCTGCGGAAATACACACACACACAGGTCTGCCCCGTTCCGGAAAGTACAGCAAGCTGAAATAAAGCCGTTGAAAACACGTGGTCAGAGACATCCCCTGTGTTTCCCTCGGGAACCCTGGCAGCTCAGTGGGCTGCCATCCCAGAGGTCTGGAGTTCGAAGCCCCCAGCTCCTCCGCAGGAGACAGGCTGGGCTTTCCAGTCCCCTAAACGGTTAGTCTGGGAAACTCACGGGGCAGGGCGACCCTATCCGACAGAGTGGGGGTGAGGTGCTCGTCGTCGTCGTCATTATTTTTGTTGCTTGGCGTGACACCATCCGCCAGAGCCGCAGAGGTTTCCGCCTCCTTCCAAGCCCCGCCCTCCCTCGGGCGGTCGGGCATCTGCCAGCCAGTCCTCCCGGCCCCGTGGGGCTGCCCGTGTCCCCAGAGGCCAGGGTGGGGCTGGGGCTGGTCCCGGTCCCGGACAGCTCTACGTGCTGCCCCCCTCCATCCCAGGACCCCAAAAGGGGTGTGGAGCCACTGAGCTATGTGTTAATTGCGTTAAGGCGCTTTCTCTCATGAAAGAGAGGCATTCTCCATAGCAACGGTGATTAAAAGATGCAGAACAGCGGGTCCTCCAGGGGCGTCTGTCTGGGAACTGATTGCCACTTTACAGAACAATTCAGTCCAGAGAGAAGTGCATTGTGCGCCTCCCGCCTAAGCTGACTGCTCAGGTCAGCCTTCCCAAAGCACTCTTTCTCCCCCTCGGAGCTGATCTGGGGGAGGGAGCCCCAGGGTCTCTGCTGTCTGAGTAGGGGGTGGTAAATGAGAACTGTTTGGGCGGGGGGAGAGAAGGGGGACAGAGGTGAGGGAGAGGGAGGAGGAGAAAGCCAGTGTTTGCAGCCTGAATGTAAGTCAGCTCCACAGAGACCCCATGCTTCATTAGGCATCTTCAGGAATGCTCCCTGAGCCGCCCCCAGGGGGTCAGGTAAATTCCCTTTGCATTGGGGGGCCTCTTTCCACAGCCCACAGCATCCTCATTTTACACCCCGTCCAGGGAAGTGATTTTCCAAGGTGGAGGAGGGCGGACATAGACATGAGCCAGACGCAATAGTACCAACAAGTGAAGAGGCAGGCGGGCTCCCTCCTCTCCCTTCCCGGGCCCTCTGCACCGCTGCGAGGCGGACGGGGAGGACAGAGCACTGAGGCCTAGTTCACCCAAGGACATGGCAAGGGCGTCTCACCTTACCTGGCAGCCCAGGCATCTCTGTCGGGAACAGCTGCTAAAGACTGCTCGTGTGGAAAGACATCTCAGAGAGTCTTAAAAGAAAGTCCAGGCTTGCCTGAGCCCCGGTGGCGTAGTGGTTGTGTGCGGGACTGCGGCCCACGGGGTTGGCAGTTCAAATCCAGCAGCAGCTCTCCAGGAGCAAGACTGGGTTTCCTACTCCCACCAGGGCAGTGATGCGACCAATTAAAAAAAAAAAAAAGCAAAATAAGAAAACCCAGGCTTAACCTATACATCTCAAATCGAGTTCTCTCGCCATGAAATCAAAGCAGAGTTAAAGGAGCCCAACGTACGGACCCAGGCTCTGGGGTCTCAGTCCTTGCTGCTTGGCTCAACGGACCTGTGCTCCCTGAAGGGACGTGGCGAGGAAGATCGCCCCCACCTCCCACCAGTGAAGAGAAAAAAAGGGGAGAGTTGCGTGGCATGTGGCATTCTGGTTACTGACAGCGAACCCCGGAGGTCACCGGTACATGCTGGAGTGCTCTGCAGTGGGGTCCAGGACTGGGTCACCGAGGGCTTCCACCGCCCCAGTTGGTGGAGGTAGCTGCTGCCAAATTGTCCCAGGCTCCTGCGAACTCCGGTGCATGGTAGGATGAAAGTGCTATCCCATCCTGGGCCATGCCCATGAGCAGACCATGTAAGATTTCTCAGGAGGAGAAATACACCTCGGTCCTTGGCTCCTCGCGAGAAAGAATCCAAGACGAAGCCTGGTCTGTGATCCAAATGAGTTTTATAAAGGTTAAAGAAGTTTCAGGTTCACACAGGCACCCAGGAGATCCCTCGCCCCTGTGTGCTGGCCGGGAAAAGAGAGAAAGAGAGAGAGAGGCGGTTGGCTCCAGACGGCAGCCCAGCTGTTACATTTCTTTTATTTATTTTTTTTTGGGGGGTGCATCACTGCTCTCCAGTGGTGGGAGTAGGAGGCCCAGCCCCACTGCTGGAATTGAACCTCCGTCCCAGTGGGCCACAGTCCCGCACACAACCACTACGCCACCGGGGCTCAGCCCTCCAGCTGTTACATTTCAGAGCAGCCACTGGGCAAAGGCTTGCCAGAGCCAACAACCTGGCATTTTCAATTCTCTCGTGGGGAGGTGTGGTTTACAACCCTGGTCAATCCCATTGGCTGAATTTAATTTACCTGGCCTACACAAGCCAATCCAGCTGTAGCATTGCGGGCTGGAAGCCTGGATCTTTGAGCACTTGCAGTGTGCCATCCTTTGATGACCTATAGCTCAATTTTTCAAGCAATGCATAAGGGATCCCCTTTTCCCTACACTAGCTACCTGCTAGCTGCACCTGTGCTGTGTACGGAGAGCTCCTGGGCCCAGCAGTGATGTGGGTTGGGCTGTTTGACAAGGGTTAGCGGTTCGAAACCGCCAGCCCCTCCATGGGAGGAAGATGAGGCTCTCCATCCCTCTCAAGCAAATGTTTTGAGAATGATTAGGGCAACAGGTATATGAATGCACTTGACACACGATGGTGGATGGATGGATGGATGGATGGATGGATGGATGGATGGTGAACAGAGTTGTATGAGCACCTCTGGGAGTAGAAATCCAGACCTTTCTCCCTCCGAGCTGGCTGGTGGTTTCGAACTGCGGACCTTGCCATTAGCAGCCCCAACGTGTAAGCCCTACTCCAGCTGGGCTCTGGGCCTCTGATCAACGTAGAAGGTAAGCATTCTTCCCCAGGGGTACACCGTCCCTCTTCCTCTCACTGCCTCCCGTCACCCTTCCATCCACTGACTGAATGGACGCCCATTCATGGCCACCGTACCCATGCATGCACGCACGCACACACACCACCAAAGATCTGTGCTTTGCAGGGTTCTTGGTGGGTGATTTTTCTTCCGCAGCAACTCTGGGGAACTTGAAGCTCCATCTTTCCGACCTTTCCAGGGCCCCCTATCTTCCTAACAACTCTGAGGGTGCCTGGAGGCGGGTGGGCAAGACCAGACAGGGCGCCCCAGTCCTCGGCACGGGGGACACTGTCGGCTTTGGGGGAGAAGTGAGTCCTGCCCTCCTGGGCTGACCGCTGGGGCCACCAGGGAGGTGGGGGAGGGGCACTGACCTAGGTCCACGAGCGAGGAGAGAGTCCCCCAGGGTGCTCTTTTTCATTAACAACATCTCAGAAGGAACCCACTTCCAGGATGTCGAAGGACTCTAGAAATTTTTTTAAAAATGCTATTTATGCTGGCAGAGAATATAATTTTTCACACTTTCAAGTATTGGAAGAAAACGGGGTGAGGGCCACACGTCTAAATATTTATAGCGCTGAGGAATCCTGCTTTCTGCTTTCGGAAAGTGACTTGCTTGTGTTATTAATGACTCCTAGGCTTGCACTACTTAGCACCCACACGTCTAGTCCCAAGGAAAACCCCTGAATTCTAAACAAAAGCTGACATCAAAATTACTTTCGGCCCAGAACCTTTTAATGAGCCTCTGTGCACTGGCCCGGTGGCCAACGGTGCCTGCCACCCAGACAGCTGCAGGAGCAGCACGTCTACATGAGGAAAGATGGCAGCGGCTGCTGGGAGTCGTGGTGGCTCTAAGTGTAGGCACTCGGCTTCCATCCCAAAGGTCAGAGGTTCCAACACACCTTTTGGCTCCACAGGAGAAAAGTCTGTCATTGACGAGGCTGGGAAACGCACGGGGCAGGTCTGCTCTGTCCTATGGAGAAGTGAGTGAGCGGCAAACCCCAACCGCAGCTGCAGGGGCTGCGTCAGGGGGACGCACACAGCCCCTCTGCCCCAGGGGTTTGTTGACACGCCAGGAGAGGCCAGTTCTCTCTTCTCTACCCACCTGCTCAGACCATCCCCTGAACAACAAGCATCTCAGAGATGGAGATTTGATGGTCGGCCCGGGTTTCCACCACGGGCCGGTAGTTTAAAGGCATTACCAGCCTCCCTGGCAGCAAGGAGTGGCACCTGGCTCACCTCTCTCTGGCGGTGTGCACGCCTGCAGAAGTGATGCACACCCCGTGCAGGCGCTGCCCTGCAGCACACAGTTCCCACCTCCCCCTTCTTGCCGGGTGTGAACAAGGTGGCAGCAGATGGAGCGGCCACCGTCCACACAAATCGGAACCCTTGGCTTATGAATGACCGCAACCCCGTCCCGGGCATCTGCACCCTCCCTCAAGACACATATTCTTGATCAAGTAAGTGGAGTTCACTACAGATGGAAGGCACGTTGATGGCGGACTGTGGAAGGCCCTAATCCGCTTTGAAAGAGAATGTAAATCTAAGTAATTCACGGCTGTGGCGAGCAACCCCAATGGTTCCAAGAAAAGAGAAGACAAAACAGCATAAGATACAAAAATTGAAAGCTCGTTCCCCGCTGTCTGCCCCCGGAACACAACCATTGGTGGCTCCATGAGCATCCCTTCCAGTTGCTTCCACACAATGAGCACGTGGCACGTGGGCTGTCCTTTGGTTGTCACCTGCCCCCTGGGGGCAGTGAGTCACACGTCCCTGGGGACACAGAACAAACTAGGTCCCATCCCTGGGCCATCCTCAAGGTCTCTGGTCTGCTGGTGGTCCTGGCTGTACCAGGGAGCATTTTGGTTCACTGGCCCACTGTCTAAATCCCATCTCTGCACCTGACTACCTTGGACAACCCCGCCGGCTTCCGAGCCCCCCTGGCCTGGCTGTCTGAATCACTCAGGATGACACGCTGATAGACCGGGATGCAGCGCTAGGAAGGATTCCCTTGGGCTTGCAAGAGGGGCCCTGGTGGGCTGCCAACCAGAGGTCCGCAGTTCGAAACCACCAGCCTCCTTCTACTCCCTTCAATAGTCACCATCTCAGGAGCCCACCGGGGCAGTTCCACCCTGTCCTCCAGGGCGCCTGCGAGCTGTCATCAACTCGACGGCAGTGAGTTGAGTTGGTTTCAAAATCGCGACAAATTGGAGATGTGGTGAGGCGTGCCGGTAGTTGAATGGTTAATGATGAACAACAAGCAAACTTACTTGCCCTGAGCCCGGGCCTATTCACGGTGACCCTGTAGAACAGTGTAGAACTGGCCCTGTGGCCTCTGAGGCTGTCCCTTTGGAAGGCAGTCGAGAGCCTCCTCTTGCTCCCTTGGAGTGGCTGGTAGCCTCGAACTCAGGGCCTTGAGGATTGCAGCCTTACGCATAACCACTATGCCACTGGGGGCTCCTCCCCATACAACAAGCAGGCTGCCTCTGAGTCCAGTCCAAATCATGGTGACATTTCCAGACAGAGAACTGCCCAGAGGGCTTCCAGGGCTGTGAAGTCTCAGTCAGTCACTGTGGCAGACTGCCCCTGCCTCCCGCAGAGTGACTGAGTGCTTTAATGGCCCATCACCACATTCCATTAGTTATATGAATCGCCTCCTTTTTAAAAAATAATTTTATCGGGGGCTCTTACAGCTTTTATAACACTCAATACATCATTTGTATCAAGCAGTTTTGCACACGTTACCATATTAATTTCCAAATATTTTCTACTTGAGCCCTTGGTATAGGCTCCTCTTTCCCCCTCCCTTTTTTATTTTATGAATCATTTTATTGGGGACTCATACAACTCCCCTCACGATCCATACATCCATCCATCGTATGCAGGCCACATTTGCACACTTGTTGTCATCCTCACTCTCAAAACATCCTCCCTCCACTTAGACTCCCAGTACCAGCTCTCCATATTTCCCTTCCCCCTTCCCCCATGAACCCTTAATAATTGACAAATTGTTATTACTTCTTCATATTATACACTATCCAATGTGTCCCTTCATTCACTTCCCTGTTGTCTGTGGCCCAGAGAGGAGGTCATATGTAGCTCTCTGAAATTGGTTCTAGCTCCAAGGTGGTACAGTGGTGATGAGCGGGGCTGCTGTCCACAAGGTTGGCAGTTCAGGGGCACCAGCCGCCCTGTAGGGAGATGGACCAGGGGGTTCCACCCTGATGAGGGCAGGGGGAGACTTAAGGTACGTCCTGCTGTATGTACAGATGAAGTGATGTGACCTTGGGATTCTTCTCAAAATAAAATACAGAGGAGGGAGGTTGGGATAGGAGGCAAGAGAGGAACCAAGAATGGCCAGGAGCGGGTCACTTCTGAGGCGGTCTAATAAATACAGAGGGGACCGT
>PVJH01006950.1:0-96923 GCA_004026705.1 Nesogale talazaci
TTGGTATTGGACATATGGACTAATATCGGACTTAAGAACTTGGGCTGGACTGGACTGGGATGCTTTCAGAATGTTCCATTCCTCTTGTATATAAACCTCTCCTTTATATCCATATGCGTGTTTATGAACTTGTATCTCTAGTCTACCTGGACTAACACAAGGGCCAACTACCTAATCACTCGACAGTCTCGATTATTAGCGTTGTACCTAAAACACAGGGTGCTGGTTTTGTTGGATGGCTTCAAGTTGGCTCTGATCGTTTCTGCACCATCCTGACAATTGTGCCCATGTGTCAGCGCACTGTTGTAGCCACTGTGTCAATCCGTATCTTTGAGGGGCTCCCTCTAGTTTACTGACTACTGAAACATAATGTCCTTTAGGGACTAGTCCTTCCTGAAAGTATGTTCAGAGGACATGAGAAACAAAATCTAGCCATCCAACATTCGATGAAGCATTCTGACTGTATTTGTTCCAAGACTGATCTGTTCTTCTGGCTGTTCATGGTAATTTCAATACTCTTCATCAGTACCATAATTTAAATACATCAATTGTTCTGCACTCTTCTTTATTCATTATCTTGCTTTCACATTCATATGAGGTGACTGAAAAATGCCACAGGTTGGGACGTGCACACCATAGTCCTCAGTGTTATCTATGTTCTTAAGACTTTAAAGAGGTCTTTTGCAGCATATCCCCCAGTTTAATATGTCATTTGATTTCTTAACTGTTGCTTCCATGAATGCTAATTGTAGATCTAAGTAAATAAAACCCTTGACAACTTTGACTTTTTTTTTATTTATCATGATGTTGCTTACTGAAAAGTTTTTTGAAAATTTTTGTTTTCTTTACATTGACTTGCAATCTATAGTGGAGCAGGTAAGAAGGACAACCAGTTTCTGGGAAGCAGTGAAGTTTTATTTTCGGTATGGGAAAATTGCTACTGACCGAGGGTAATTGTTAAGGAGCAGTAGGGACAGAGTGGCTGTGCATTGGGCTGCAAACTAGAAGGTCAGCAGTTGCTCCACAAGAGAAAGATTTGGCTTTCTACTCCCGTAAAGAGTTACAGGTTTGGAACCTACATGGGGCAGTTCTACTCTGTTTTATAGGGTCACTATGAATGAGAATAGACACAAAGGAAGGGTCACTGTTATACAACTTGACAAAGGTAGCTGTTATCATTAAACTATACATCAAAAAGGAGAAGGAAATTGCAAATAAGATGCTTTATATAATTTTATAGATAACAACAGAAACCAAAACAAACCCACCCATCACCACCCACCACCATTACCACCAGACTTTTCCTGTTGATCAATTTCAAACAGAGTACAACAAATACTTCATGGATTAGTTTTCTTGGTTCATGGTTTAAGGTCAAAGCTCCATAGATATAGCCACTCAATTGGCCTCCAGTTATTTTTAGAGTTTCTATCTTATATCCTAGAGGAATGCTGGTGACATGATGATTTTGCATTGAGCTGTGCTCCATAGAGTCAGGAGTTGAAAACCACCATCTGCTCCTTGAGAGAAAAGGTTTTCAACTCCTGTAATCGGAAACTCACAGGAATAGCTCTGCCTTGTTCCTAAAGATTCACTATGAGTTGGCATCCCTGGATGACAGTTTCTTTTGTTTTTGTTTTGTCTTGCCTTCTAATGGCATCTTTAAAGCTTACATTAGCCACTTAAAACAGAACCAAAAAATGGTTTCTCTTTGCCTGTAACAGAAGAGGAAGAAGGAAGTCCAGAAATTAGAGAGAGAAATAGACCACTGGTTTACTTGTCTAAATTAATGGCGCCCAGCTACCATTACTGAATGCGGTGGTGAAGTTCACCATAGCTAGATTCTAACCCAAAGGAGTATTAATTAGGGACCAAAAAAAAAAATTCAGATGGAAACTAGACTCACTGGATCCATTGAGATTGAAAACACTTAACATCTATTGCCCAGAAATAACTTTTAAACTTTGAACAACACTATCCCATGAAGTCTTTAAATTAAACAATGTAATTCAAGTAGGAAATATCTGCTTTGAAAAGAGTGCTCTTGTTAAGAATTACCTATATGGGTTCAAATTGAACAGTTCATCTAAAGCACAGATGAGAACTTTAAGGAGCAGGGTCTAAAGTAACAGAGATATAACCTAGGTAAAGACAGTGAGAATGCTGGCTGTGGCAGTATGTGCTTGATGTCAATTTCATGATTGGAAGTTTAGGCGTGATGTCTAGCCTGTTATTCTGGAGATAGCCATTGAGTAGTCAATGAGGCCTCTGTGTGGGCATAGCTTTCTCCTGAGACTTCTGGGAAATCTCGCGATATTTCCCTCATGGAGATGAAAGGCCATCTCCCCAGTTGTTGGGAGTCAGCCTCCAAGACGACGAACTATGGACAAGACAAGATGGCAACATCCGCGGATCTGGAGGAGCTGGAGGAGAAGCCAGATGGCCTTACCCTGATGGACCCAGACCTCTGAAGCTGTAGAAGCCACGTGGAGACCCCTGCCAGCACTGAGTTGCTTCTACTAGCACTAGATGCATGGACCTTTTGAGCCCTGGAAGCAAGGAGCCATGTGGAGAGCCCTGCAGGACTCTGCACCCACTGAGCTGTGACTTAGTGAGTCAGAAGGAGACTTTATAGACTGGTATAGGGCATATGGTTAATATCGAACTTATGACTTTGAATTGGACTGGGTTAGGATGCTTTCTCAATGTTCCATTCCTCTTGTATATAAACCTTACCCTTATATCCATATGCGTGTCTATGAATTTGTTTCTCTAGTCTCCCTGGGCTAACTCACTGGCACATTAAAATATAACCAGTGTCAGTGAAGTTCACATGTAAAAATTGGTAGTGGATGTTTGGTTGTACTACATAGACAAAAAAAAATAAGATATTTTGACAAAAGCCATTTCTGCTTGTATAATGGTACATATGTATGTATATCTGTGCTTTATTAAAATGAATACCCATGAATAAAGAATAGAAAAATACAAATAATAAAGTAGCAATGAATAATGTTTAATTAGGCTCCACAATATATCACAAACTATAAAATGTAGGAAAAAAAACAAACACAAAACTCTAGGTGAGTGTCACATTTCAACACAAACCTGAAATGATGTGTGCCTTTAAAAATCCAACGCGATGAGTTTCCATTCTGTAAACTATTATTTTATGTATCTCTAATAAAATTCATTCTATTTACAATTTAGTAAACAGCTACAACAGCACAAATCTGCTTGATATTTTAAATAAGAAGACTTATAGTAACTTCAAGTAAATTTCTCTTATAAGTGCATAAATTTTCAGTACACGTCAAAATCCAGGAATTACTAAACGCAAGTGGCACACAAAAATTATACTTTTGTTCCATTCACATGGGCCTCCGATAGGATGGGGGTGGGGATCATGTTTAAAGTGACACATAAAAGCAGCAATTGTCTTAATTTGTGTGCAGTGCACTCCACACAAAAGCCCTAAATATGTTCAAATTAGAGCAAGCTGCTTGATTGTCACTGCAGTCTCATGTCACATTAATGCATGACAAACATTAAACCATACACTTAAATGGCAATTTATATCATTTAAATGTTTACTGCCAGATTAGCTCATCACTCATTTAAATGTGACTTTCTGACAGCTAATTTCAGTTAATTTTCTCCAATTCACTTAATTAGAACTTTCAATCAGAGAGGGATGTATATGTATCTTCAGTTTACGTTCTTTGGGGTTGTTGTTCAAAATCTGAGTTAATAAACCACTGAACACCACGACTATTACAGATGAGCATATAATACCTCTCTGTCTACAAACAACTGTGACTGTCTGAAAAAGCGTGGCCACAGCACGGGGCTTAGGAAGACCTCCACTCATTTATGTAAACACTATTCTGACCAGTAGTTTAAACAAAAAGCATTTAGTTCATATACACACACTATTGAAACAATAAAGAAAAACACCCTGGATCCAAGGTAATTAAAAATTAATGATTTCAAAATTGTTTAATAAGATCAAACAGTCAGGAGTCTCTTGAGTGTCTGTGATATTGTGATTTGAGACTATAAAATTCTAGAATGCTCAGCAAATGATGAGGTACGAATGAATTTCTCAGTATTAAAGCTCTAAAAAACTAGGGCAGTTTCATTTGATATGTCAGCAAACAAAAAATGTGTTTGCTTTTTCTTTAAATAGATGATTGCTTCTTTTTTTTGGAAATCATTTTATTGGGGGCTCTTACAGCTCTTATCACAATCCATAGATTACTTTTTATACACATTTAAATTGGTGAAGTTAAATAATTAAGATGTTTACGTATTTTTTAATCTTGACAGTGCATCAAAATTTGAAGCAAAAATGCTGAAGTGAGAGAATTGGCTGGGTGTCACTATACCCTAACCACACATACAGAGACTCCCACAACGTCATGGGTCAGCCCTTCCTTTTTACGGTCACACTGTTCCATGCTGATGGGTTGACCAACAACCCTGGGACTGTGGCAATACTTTCCTATGGCTTGATGAGTACATATCTTCATGAATAGATTATGAATACATTTAAAAAAACTAAAATAACTATCTCATTATCCATTTCAGATATCGTTTGTGATAATGGAAAGCTCTTGGGATGAAAAGAACAACAGCGATGAACATTAGAGATTATCAAAAGGTTTTGAAACCATTCAGTAAGGCCTTTTAGGCACCTTTTCAATATCAGAGAATGACAACTGCCTACATAAAAGTAACAGTAAACTAATGCACTTCTGAAGATTTGGGAGGGGAGAGAAGTGGAAAGGGCAAAAAGGAGAAACTGGACAAAGAAATACAGATTAAAAAAAAGAAAAGAACTCAAACTTATCAGTCAAATAATATCTTATAACTTTAGGTTTGGGATCCCAAAAATATAAATAGTATCACCTATATTAAAACATTCACTATTCTTTACAATGCCTTTTTTAATATATAAAGATCTTTTAAAGACTCCTTATAGAAGATGCTTATTTAGATCCATATTTTATTCACTCACAAATAAAAAATAGTAGAATGCCATAAGATAGGCAGTCCTCATTAAAATTGGCATTTAATACAGTTCACAGCTAGGGGATAGTAACAGTCTTCCCAGGCTACTCTCAAACCTAACTAATCAATTGCTAGCACTCCCCAAGCAGCCTGAGTATATCATTTACACCCAAAGTATGCGCCGAATGAAGTTTGCAAAAAAAGGAACCCACTAAAATGTCCAAGACAACACAATAGTATTCAACTCATCTGAGTTATTATAAAATAAATCTATGACTAATGTCCAATTGTTAAGAATCAAATAAGACAATGAAAAGACTATCATATGAAGTCTCACACAAATTGTCAAGCTAGTCCATGGGGACTCATATTAGTCCTGACAAACTGTCTAGGGGCTGATATCCTTTTTTTAATGAGATCTATTAGGCAAAGACTAAGACACTTGAAAAATGCTAAAAAGTACAGTATACAGATGTCAAACACTAACATTTATTAGTAACTTTCACTTGCTTGGTCCACAGGCAGAACATCAACAAATTAAAGCTTTCTTATTATAAAGATATTAGCAAATTATTCATAAATAACTCATTTGTGTAACTCTGTGTCAGAAATAATTATAACATATATGGATGTGTCTCATAATAAATCTCACTGAAAGAATGCAATCAGTTTTCCTGCAATTGAACCATTAATGAAATAAATTATTTATTGATAAAAATGTTGCAAAAATTCTATAAACTGGAGTCAGGTAATAGGATAATTTATTTACAAAAGTAAAATACATGACGTCTATCATATGTGCATCTAAATACACATTATGCACATAGGTGCTTTTTCAAAGGAAAAGGTGGCATAAGTTCCATTCAGGTCTAAAAGACTGAATATCACACAGTGACAATGATCCACCATGATATTTAGAAAGTCCTAAGTATAGAAATGAAGCACATGTCCAGGACAGACCAGGTCTGTGCAGTCCAGATGGACATTTCCATGCACCCACAGCACCACGCTCATGTCCATTCTCAGGCTTCCAGTGGAACAAATACAGTTGTCAAGTATAAAATATCACAGTGATGAGTTTCAAATAAGAAAAATGTCACTGATACGTTTGACTTTTTATATATTTAAGTACAGAATTACTTAATCATGTTTGAGACTACACGAAAAAGAATAGAAAATTAAGCTTTATAAATTTCTAAATGTACTTATCATCAAGAGCTTTCACTGTAGATAGTAAGATATAGATATATGTATTTTTTATAATAAGATATTTTAAATGAATCAATGCTTGGGTTGGCAATAGTGTAATACACCATATTGTGAACTCAGAATTTTAAGGATTTTTCATTTGAAATATGCAACACAGAATTCTTCTTACGTGTGTGTGCACACGCACACACACAGATTTAAAGGGAACTGGTCTGTTATGTTTGCATGTGCTGGATTTCAAACACTAGTGGTAATGTTTCCTTAACATTGATATATGACCTTTGTAATTTACATTTAAGAAAGCTGTTTTTTTCAGCCTAATTAGAACTGTTTCAAATTTTCCTGCTAAATATATGATATAAAGTCTTTTCAACTTTTTATTCTAGAGTTTCTTTCCATGTCAACTTTGTTCCAATCAAAATATGCTTTGAATTAAATGATTTTGATTGAATATGTGGATCACATTTCACTTCTAAGGTTTAAAGTCTAAAAAGGAAAAGTTTAGCCTGTTCAAACAAAGCAAGAGCAGCCACTTTGCGGAAAGCTATTCACATGTAAGAAGACTGACAAATTGTTTGTGTGCACCATTAGTTCTAGTTTCTGCAATGGTTGCCAGATTTCCTGTTCCCTAATAAGGTATGTTAACTCCTGAAGTGCTGGCTCTGAACTTGTGGCGAAGTCAACTAACTTAAGTGAATATTTCATTCACCTATACTGTTCTTCTTCGAAGCAAATCACAAAACAAATAAAACGGTTTGTATTAATTATGAATTTTCAAACAGCACAGGCCACAGAAAAACATTTTTAAAAAGATGAACAGATACATATTCATTATGTAAATGTGCTTTCCAAATATGACTTGCCAAATATGACCAGTACACATTAATCCTAACTCTTCTTTTTAAAGTCATTCATTTTAACCAGGTGGCCATGACCATGGAAAAACTAAAATATATCATTGACAATAATCTATTTATATGAGTTTGTTTCCCTTAGTGATAAAAAGCACAGATAAATCTTCAGAAGCACAGATATTCATTTTAACTAAATATATAAAATATGAAACAAGCTCTGTATTATTGACAAAGAAAATTTTAATTTTTAGAGCCAAAAATATGTGTGAAGTGGTGAGAGTAGGAAGAAGCAGTCGTGTATGCCAGGAGGGCTTAAGGGGGTTTAAGGATTTAAAGAAGAGAGAAAGTACCGCAAGATACTAAAGAAGGAAACACCTTTTCTGAGAGTTTTAAAAATAAAAATTTTTTTCAACAGTACATTGAACTGAGGCAGAAAAGCACATAGAGGAATCTCTACAAGGACTTCTCCTGTACTTCTACACTGCCTCTGAGCTGCTGGACTGTGAGATTTTAGAGAGCCAGCAGCCCACTGTTCACGTCTAATTTATGTCATTACTAAAGAAGAATATGAGTTAGTATCATATCTTGATAGAAGCGTCAAGCCCTCGTGCATCTTTTGGCAGGAGAACCATTCCATCTACAATTGTTATTGTGTAGTTTTAAATGGACTAGTCAACCAGCTGTTACATATTTTACACACTGAAGGCCATGTTTCCTTTGAAATTCATAGTTTTAATCTCAACTGAAGTCTGTATTGCTGTGTGCCAAGATCAAAAGGATTAGGCAAACTTGCACAATTATCCTCCTTTTCAAGAGATGATTTTTTAAATGTTAAAATACTCCGATATGTAGACACTTTATCCAACTATTTTCTTTAGAACTGTAGAAGACTGAAACATTTAATTAACATTTCAACCTTAGGTCACTCTTAATCTAAAACCTAGGAATTTATAATCTACAGATACATTGTACAAGTTAAACGGGGACATGGAGTCTTTTAAAAAATTCTAATAAGAATGGATAGGGAGACTACTGTAATTAAGGCGCAGTGATGTACACAAACTCTTTTCTGAAACTTTTTTTTGCTGCTATCTGCCTTAGTTCAGAAAATAAAATGACAGAACGTACAATGATGCCTTCTTAGCAAGACAGAATAAATTAAAACCCACATGAAATCATACAAGAACGAGGAAGTAGACCGTGCATAAAAATCATGCCATGAACTTCTACAGACTTGTTAGAAGCGAGCCATGGACTGGTGTAAGCTTTCTAGCAGGCAACATAAAGAAAGCAACACGAATACTTACAAGAGCTAAAATGTAAAAACAAACCAGATGGCCTGGAAAAACACATTATTTCTATTCCTGAGATAAGAAATTCCTCCCTTGGCAATATGATGGACTCCAGGTATGTGGCTCTCTGAGGGACTGATTTAATCCTGGGATAGTTTAAAGGATAGACAAATGGAGAGACTACATACTATTCAGACAATCTTACATAAATATTATTTCTCCTAGGTGAGGCTTTGAATGTTAGGTTCTAGATTATGTTCCATGACAAGTACCTGGAATGTAGCCATTCTGTCAGCTACGTACTGATCCTGCTTTGACAGCTAGACTGAGTCTCAGGACTAGAGATTCTTTAAAATTCTGAAGAGCATATGGACAAAGACACAAACTTATCTGGAAAGCAAGGTCACTTTCACATAGAAAAGCTAGTATCCTATCTGAAGACTGGCCCAGTATTCATTCATCTCTTCACGAAGTGATTTTGGGTATTCTTTGTCAGGCCAGTAAATGCACAAGATCCTAAACACCATTCATACTATTTCAAAACTCAGAGACATAAAAACTAAAATATGTGTACTCCTTAAAATACTCTCTAAAATAAATTAGGAAAATATCCTGAGAATTAAAAAGCTGATTTTATACACTGTAACTTGAGCACATGTGTTCGCACATGAGAGACAGGGTGAGAGAGAGAGAGAGAGAGAGAGAGAGAGAGAGAGAGAGAGAGAGAAATGTAACTTGTTATTATATGCCCTTTTGAGGTCAACTAATTATCATATATATGTAAATATCAAGATATTATTCTAAAATTTCCAATTATCCATCTACATAAAGGAATATAAATGAGATAGCCTAATCAATAACCAGAAATTATATTTATTTGCTATATGAACTCTTGACGACTTTATTTTATAGTCAGTTACAAATGAAGGGAAACACACAGACACACACACAGAGACACAGTCCAAATTGAATCCCGTCCCATTTGCTTATCCACATAGATCTGATAAATACAAGCAGTCTTTTGCCTTTGAAGATGGCCAGAACAGAATCCCTACTTATTGCCAGATGTAGTGTAATCCTGTAGGGACTCCAGACAAAAACAAGAAGCTGTCTTCGTGGCACCAGTGATTCCCTGCACCGACTGCTATAAACTTATATTAGCAAGTCAAAATCCTTGGCAACACACAACACTTTTTGTATCTTCATGCCAAAGATACAAATCTGAGCTAAAGAATAAAAATACAAAAATTGCTAAATATTGTTTAAAGCATTGATAAGTTCAACCAGAGAATCAAATTGCATGTGTACTTAATTTGTATCTGCAAGTGAATGTACACACAACTGAGTGTTAACTCTGAGTTCTGTTCTGTGCTAGATTCTGGGAATACTAGGATGCAATGCCTTAAGGAGGAGGGCAGCCCAGGCCCAAAGTCAGCTCTGTGAATACTACCACAATCTAGGGGAGAACTGGGAGCTGTAAATAGGAGAGAAGCAGTAGGAGTGGAGAAGAAGGGAAAGAGGTAAGAAATAACATGGCACTTATACCAATTCATTATAATGAAAAGGCTTTAAGGAAAGGGATTTCAGGATGACACCCAGGATTTCAGCTTGCACTTGCATCAGACTAGAGGAGGAAGAGTTGATATGGTAAAAGTAAATTCAGATTTTTTTATGGGGGGGGGGCGGGGGCATCACTGCCTTCTGGTAGTGGGAGTAGGAGGCCCAGCCTTGCTGCTGGATTTGAACCTCCAACCCAGTGGGTCGCAGTCCCGCACACAACCACTACACCACCGGGACTCAGCCCGTAAATTCAGTTTTGAACTTTATACTGATACTTGGTACTTTCTTTTATCAAGTAATGGATTCTCCCCAAGTCCCTAAGTCTTTGTTTTGGACAGAGGGAATAATTGTAACAAAAATACATATATTATCTAAATATAAAATGTAACTAAATTATGTTCATGATGTAAGTCTGTGGGTTTAAAAGTCAAGAACCAATAAACAGTCTGGATGACAATATGACTATCCAGATCTTATATAGTACTGCCCAATGGAAACATAATATAAGCCATGAATGTAAATGTTAAAAAATCGTTGTGGACATATTTTTAAAAGGAAAAATGAAAGAACCAAATTCATTTCAGTAGTATTTTTTATTTAACCCAAAATGTTAAAAATAGCATCAGCTAGTCACTATGCAATTATTGGGGAGATAGTTCACATTCTTTGTTATGACATTGCCTTCAAAACTCGGGTTAGCTTTTTACACTTAAAAAATGTACACACACACCCCCAAATGCACCCCCCCAAAAGTTTGATTTTTTCGTATGGTAAAATCTAGATAATAATACATTATATGAAGCATTACAGAAAACTTCTTGGCATGAATTCCAGCCACTCACTGCCATGGAGTCAATTTTGAATCCCAGCGACCTCACAGAAGAGAGTAGAATTACTCCCTCGAGTTTCCCGGGCTGTAAATCTGTATGGATCCCAACAGCGTTGTCTTTCTCTCATACAGCTGGCGTGTTTGAACTGCTGCCTTTCCCATTAGCCGCCTAACACCTATGCCACTGTGCCATGAGAACGACCTACATTTCAGGTGCACCCACGTCATATGGCTTCCACATTGGGCGGTGCAATCTTGTGCAGATAGAAATAAAAACTCTGCATCCTGAATCTTATGACATTTAGAAATGAAGGGACTAATAATATTTATCCCCTTTTAAATATAGCTTCTCCTACTGATAAGGCAGCACAAAACATTTGGCAGACTACAAAATGACCTTCAGTGCAGTTTTGAAGATGTTGTTACAATTGTCAGAGTCGTGGAGAAAATCTTCGGATATGATGGAAGAAATATTATATCATTGTTAAATAGATGCAAAGTTCTACGATGCATATTCTTCAGCCACTTACAGATCTCAGTGGGGCCGTGGCAGCATTTGAGAGATGAAACAATGACTGCGCTCTTCCAAAATCAAGGTCAGAGGGCTGACTCTAGCAATTACTGTGCACTCTCTATCCTTAAGATCCTTGAGTAGAACTCTTACACATTAGCTACTGATCTCTATCTGCCATGTACTTTATGAACCTTATATAGCTACAGGCTACAATTAAGTACAGGAAGACAAAGTCTTTGGTGAAAATCAGATATATGAAATCTGAAGACAAGGTGAATATTCAAGGGAATTTAAAACATTGGTAGAAAAATTAAATGAGATAATGACATTTTTCCCATGAACCTTTGGACAGACCCCACCCCCACATAGTTACCAGTCTCATTTTCAGCACCTCATTTTCATAGCAGGGGGAACTTTCCAGCTTCTATTTGCCCATCTATATACCCCATTGTTTCTAAGATCCCAAAAAAGCAAGGGTCTGATTAGTAAATCTGTTACTTATTCTTTCTTTTACTTATTAATTAAGTGTTTTGGTGGTACGATGGATGAAGCATTGAACTGCTAACCCAAAAGTTGGTGGTTCAAATTAACAGTCACTCAGTGTAAGAGATGAGGCTGCCTGCTTCCATTAAAATTTACAGTCTTGGAGACCCAGGTAAGTAGTTCTGGAGCCTCACAGAATCATTTTCAGTTTCAATTTTTCTTGTGTGGGCATCACTGCCCCCTGTTGGGATTAGGAGGCCCAGCATTGCTCCTGGAGAGCTGCTGCTGGATTTGAACCACCAACCCTGTGGGCTGCAGTCCCACACACAACCACTATGCCACTGGGGCTCAGCCCAAGTTTCAATTTTTAATCTCTTTTCTTTCTGCTCAAAGCATGTCCCTGAAAGTGTTTATGCTAAAATCACCCTCTCTGTGTATAAAGGATACTTCCCTCACTTCACTTTTTTGACTTATGGTGTATATGTGTCTCTTTCTCTCTTTCTACCCTAAATGGTTTAATAGGCTTCTAAAGGTTTTCTGTCTACATTTCTAAGTCTCATCACTTTTTCAAGAGGATTTTTCCCCCTGTCCACTTACCTTTTAAGTTTATATTCGTAAGACTGAACTCTGGGCTCTGCTTCTGATACGGCTCAGTAGAGCTGAACTTCAAATACATCAACTGCCATTTGTTACATCAAGAATTTCACATCCCAAAATTCAACTGCAGACTAGGCATCTTTAGGTATACACCAAGTAACTCAAATTTAATATACCAAAAAAATCTTTTTTTCCTCTTAAACATGTTTCCCATCTTGCTTTTCTAATCACGGACTGAATTTTTCACCCACCCTGAAAGTGGTAGTCATCTTGACTTCTCCTTTTCCTGCAAAACTTTATCTAATCAAACAATCCAAACTAAAAAACAGATCCACTGCCATCAAGTTTATTCCAGCTCACATCCACCCTATATATGGTTTGAGAATGCAAATCTTTGCATCAGCAGATAATCTTCCCTTTCTCTTCTGGAGCAATGAAGGGTAGATTACAGGTAGCAATCTAATACTTCACAATAGCATCTGAAGGCAATAGGCTTCCTAACTACCTTTCAAATCTATTCTTTGTTTTTCATCTCCCTATGATGACTTTTGGTTTCATGCATTGTTTTTTTTGTTGTTGTTGTTGTGGTTGTTCTTCAGCTATTCTAAAAGTCTTCTGATCACTTAGTGGTAACTTGATGATATCTGTGAAATCTCCCGCATTCAAATCTTTGTCCATATTGCTGTTTAATCCCTAACCAACTCAACCAAATCAAACCTGTTGCTGATGAGCCGATTCTGACTCATCGAGACCCTGTGGAAGAGAGCCCTAGAAAATGGAGTCAAGCTGCCCAACAATATGTCTGAGTAGAAGCACGGAAATAGGGCATGTGGAACTCAAATGTGCAAACTAGTCAGTTTGGTTGTTCCCCCCACCTCCACCCCGGGTTTAAAATGAACCATTTAAAAGCAGGAACCATGATCTGACAACTATCAAGAAGGAAGAGCTCGGACGAGAGTGAATCCTTTGGATTCCAAGATCCCTGCAAGCTGAAAACCCTCAATCCAGGAGATAGAGTGTTGAAACAGTAGAGAGAATTGACAATGCAACAGTAGGGATTGCTCTCAGCAGCCCACTAAGTGAGAAAGCTAATTGTCTTCAGACAGTAGGCTAGCTTTGAAGTGGGTTGCCTCTAGGCACTTAACATATATACTCGTGAATAAGTTGAGCTTTTTTCAGCACGTTTTTAATGCAGTTTTTGTGATATAATTAGATTTGGCTGATATTCGGATTGACTTATGTTCGAGTATATATGGCAATTGGAGGAGTTAGGTTTGCTGATCCATGAAGCTATACATTTGAGCAGAAATGTATGATAGAGTGGAATGCCCTTTGAGCATACATGAATAGAAGAGGCCTCTAACATGAGGAAAGTGGGGAAGAAGCCATGGAGTCCTGTGAGTGAAAGACCAAGGACCAGAGAAAGGCGTGCCTATTGATTGCCATTGGTAAGAGGAAGTGATCCTAATAAAAAATCTTTATCCTGAGCATTTCTTATCCTGATTTATAACCTGTTAGCTCCTCGAATACACCCCGTCATCTTGAATCATGTCTGTGAATTCTACATGGCCGCTGCAGTGATGACACAGCTCAGGGGAGAAGGCCAGCGCCAGGGGAAGGATGGGGCTGTCAGAATTTTAAAAGAATGTTGGAGCGTGAAGGCACAACTCACCTCCACCTCCCAGGAGTCCGCCATGAGCAAAGTTTGACTCTCCTTCCCACCTTGTGACGTCAGAGGAGGTCATAGGTCACCCCCGCCCCATGGCGTTTTTACCCAGATGCACTGCACGGTAACAGCAATATCTCAATCTATTATGGATCATTTACCTATAATATATTTCAACCATCTTGACCCCAGCCCTCGCAATCCCCTACTTATTCTTAAACAAAAATCAAAGTCAAATTTCTAGTAAGCTTCCAGCCAGAATAAGACATTTCATTTTCTTTCTCACAGTACTTTATATATCTAAAGTATACATATAGATTCATGTGTACATAGGAGGGGGCTTCAAAAAGTTCATGGAAAAACTCTATGATCTTTCCATCCTCTTTTCCATGAACTTCTTAAAGCTCCTTCAAGTATATATATATGTAAATTTATCCTACATATAAATATGTTTACATGTACATATATATAAACACATACACAAAGGACAAGCATAAGTTACTATGAAATAAATGAAATATTTTCATGGCAACTCACGTTTTTTCTTCATGGTTCCTAAGTATTATGGTATTTGTTATATAGTGAAACCTGTGACAGCCAGGATTCAATAGGATGCCTGATTTGTCGTTTTTTGTAACAAGTTTTTTATTTGTCTCACCACTTTTCTCTCTCCTTTTCGTGGAAAATACCTGAGTTTTCCCTCTCTGTTTTATACCTTTGATAGCTATGGGGTTTTGCATTGTATATTACATTGATATTACCACAAGTCATGCATCTCTTTAGTTTGTTTGTTTATTGCTAACTGCCTCGCTAAACAGGTTCCAAAGGCTAGCTACTATGTTGTCCTTCTCATGGGTATATCCCCAACACTGGTAAGCAGTCATGCCATACCATAAAATACTTTTCATTGATAAAATATTTGTTGAATAAATGGATATATAGCTTAATTTATTTTTCTAACTAGTTACTGTCATGCCTGTTTGGCCCTTATAATGACAGCTTCAAAAGGCCTTTGTCAGATTCTTCCAGTTTTGTGATCATAGACCCCATTATCAGTAGGCTTACAGTCTGGGAAGTGAGTGAATAGCTTTTAGGAAACTCTCCTGCTTTAGCATGATCCAGGCAGGGTCTATGCTGAGGAGGTACGATCTCAAAGCACCTCCATGGAACACGAAAATGAACAGAGACATTTTATCCAGTTGAGAGAGGCCTAGCCTGCCCGAGTTCTTGAAATATAAAGAGTTTCTGATTACTAGCGATTGCAAACGAGATGTCTGCCATCAGTTAACCATATAATCAAATTTAGAGTAGCATGATTACATGGAAAGGAGAAAAAGTGAAGTGAATATAAGAGTATCATCTTTCAGGGTTTTCTTTGCTTTGCACAATGTCTGGAAATGGATGCAAAAGATGTTGATAATAAAGCCGACAGGGACTCTTAAAGAAAACACCGCTAAAGGTCAACTGGGAGAAAAAACTCACTGGCCAACTAAATGATGACAACAATACGGTAACAAAAACAGGGGTAGTTAGTATTTCCTGACTGCTTGCCATTGCTCAGCTTTATGCTGAGTGTTTTCCAATGATTATTTTATTATAATAATCCTGACATAAACATTAGTTAAGGGGCAAATTTTTTTTTACAAGTCTGCTATGAATGCTTAAGTAAATTGTCCAATGCCACATAGGCAGTAAATGTCAGAGTTGCCACATGAACCCATCTCCATTTAAAATTCTGAGGTCAATGGGTATATGTAAAAGCTATAGTTTCAAAGATCTAAAAAAGTGAAACCACTTCATATTAAGAAATATTTTAATTGGTTTCACATATGACATTTGGCAACACTAAGTATTACTGAGTGTATAATAAATCTGATGGGCCATGTTCAGACTTACTTACAGGTTTTATTATTCTTTCAACTGGTTTTCACTTTTATACACATCTTTTAAAAAATAATACTTTCACAGCATATTACAGTTTTAAACTTTTCTCTCTTCCTCATGACAAGTTTAATTCCTGGGAGGTAGGGCTGATATATAAATGCTTGGAACTGAACATAGTTGAATGCTTTTGTGCTTTTGAGCTATCTGCCTGAGTACATTTTCAGGCTTACAGGTCCCTTTGGTAGGTGGTTTCCCCATTGCACGACATGCTGCTGTCTGCCAGGGGTAAGTCTAGTTAAGAGAATCTGAGGAAAATGAGCAAAACCCCAAGAATCCTACCACAAGTATCCATTTGGAACATGTCTCCTACATAACTGTATCAAAATTCATATTACCTAAAAAAAAATTCCCCATTGATTTCAGCATGCCTTCTATTACTGAAAACACATGATATCAACCAAAACTTCAAAGGAAAAAATAATTTGGTCACGAAAGGGTTACACTGACATTCTACAAGTGCTGAGTTGAATAAAAATTTATATTCCAAGACTCTTAAAATTAATGTAACTATATTCATTATGCGACTTGAAAAACGTCCACTTTCAGAGCAGACACCACACCAACATGTTTCCTACTTGCTAAGTTAAAGGGTTTTGATAAAGCAGCAACCAGTCCTTCAAACAAAATATTATTTTTGGAAAATGATAAATTATTTCTGCTATTTTATGAACATCCATGGACATTAGCAACTTTAAAAAATGTAACCTCATGCATTTGAATTTCTATCGTATTTGCTTTCATGGACTACTCGGTCTCTCACAGTCAAAGTACGGCACAAAAAAAATTAAAAATAACTCAAAAGCTGTATCTGCCACTCAAACATTTTAATTTAAATACCAAATTGGATCTATGACCGTTCTTTGGGGAAATGTCTAAAATACTCTCATATAATACGTTGTCTGGGTAAACTACTCCTGTCAATGATCACGCATTTTTTGTGTGTTTTATGCAGTATAGTACATATTTTTTATTTGCTTTTGTGATTCTATCTCTTATATATGCCATGTGAAAACAGCTAACTGAATATATTATAATGAACAGTACACAATTCTGTCAAGCAAATCATTCTGCTCTGAGATATTCTTCAGCTTTTCACATAACCACAGTGAAAGCCAGTGAGCACCACAAAAGCAGAGTGTGGAGCGCTGGATTTATTAGGTTAGCAGAAATGGATCTGGGGAAGAGATGAACAATTCTGGGGGAAGCACTGTTTTTCCTCCTTTGTGGGTCAAAATTGTAGCTCTTGGCAGGCGATTTACCACTGCAGTTCTGCACAATTCAGAGGATGAACCTATCAAACATATTTGCAGCAATTGAAAGCTTACATTTGTTTGTATGCATACGTGGGTGAAAAGACCATCAGCAAGGCAAGAGTTAATTGAAGCATTCCTGTTTTGAGGCTTCAGAATGGAGGCGTGGGGGCTGGGAGTGGTGGGGAGGAGGGACTGAGGCTTCGAGATGCAGAGTTAATCAGGGAGCAAATCCAAAGCCAGGCATGGATAGGCCTCACTAATGAGCCTCAAGTACCCTGCAGTGGTTTTCAAACTTAACTGGCTTCAAACGATGCCACCCCGTGACAGAATGCAGCTAGCCATAAGAGGAGGGTGATTAGAATAAATGACTGGAGTAATTAACTCTGATGTGAAACCACCTGATTGGAAAAGAGAAGCCAAGAGCTATTTAGCTGATGGTCCTCCAGTAGAACAGGGAAGCTTTCCCTTTCTCTGGTGTGGGTGTTCAGCAAGGACTCAACTCTTTCAAGTAGGTATTTGGTGGCACTAATGAAAAGCAGCTTTCATTCAAGGACCTCTCAAGGGCCTTCCCATTCATTTTGAAAGGAGGAGAAAATAAAAGCTTCAAAGTAGAACTAATTTACTTTACTCCCCTACCTCTTAGTGAATTTTGCATTTGTGAAGTCTGCACCAGTAATTATGCTAACAATTTCCTTCGAAATAATGTCATCAAGCGCCCAGACTTTTTACTTATGAAATTGCCAGAGAATGGGCAATTTTTTCTCTTGTCATTTCTTGAAAAAAAATTTTTTAACATAGAAAACATAAACTAATAATAATGAACTGTTGATCATTTGTGTCAGTACTTCCTTTGGGATCATTCTTCCTATGGCCAGGGACTCCTGAGAAAGGCAAAAGGGCAGCAAGTGCTAATGGGATACGTTAGCTTTTGGAAGCGAAAACAAAGGAAGGAAAATGTTGTGAGAAGGAAACCAAGTACATATTTTGGCCCAAAGACAGCTTTCTAGTGCAAATTGAGCCAAAGAAGCCACCACACTCTCTCCCCTGTTGTATTTTCCAAAGAGGGGAATTACAAAGACTGGGGGCATTACTACCTGCTGTTTTACAAGTAATCATCAATTCATTGGGCCAATGTTGTTCTGTACCTGCTGAGTTAATGTTCCTCAAAGCTCTCCCTGCCCCCTCCGAAACAGGTTCGTGAGCTGCCCAGTAACAACTACAGTGTAAGTAGCACATGGGACTTAGCAAATGTTTATGCCTAAACTCGGATTTATTTGACAGCTTTACACCTTTGGGCATGATATAATTAAATGTTTTGACAGCTAAACAAAAACTGTATAAATTTAAAAGCTATTAGGAGCTCAGAATCTAGAATCAAAATGCAGCCATTTGCTTATACCATATACTTTGTGTTCCAATAAAGGGCACATAGAGCAGAGGCAAATGCCTATCTGATTTTTTTCTTTGCTAATTCATCTACACTCTTCCCTAAAAATAAATTCTCCCTATAAATACTAATAATGCCTTTCATAGAAAGAATGGGAGAATAAGCATACTTGAGATTGTCACCATCACCCCAAACTATCTTTGGGTATCTTCTAGAACTTGAGAAACAACCATTTAAAAGACACCGACTAAGAAATAGCACATTTCTTGACGAGGACCCCATGTGCTCTTTGAAAGGATTGAGGCAGCCCAGGGAGAGTGGTCCTCCCTCTGCCCAGCTGCTAATGACTGGGGAGGCTGATCCTCCTTCTCCAGAGGTGCCAGGTTCCACATTGTCACAGCACTCCACCTCCGTGGTCTTCTGGGCTCCCACTCCTTTGCACAGACCGCAGGAGTCACAAAACCCACAGGCCCTCTGTGCCGCCCCCAAGCTCACCCTTTGTTGTTCAAGCACATAGATAAAAACCTCAGATTTGCCCTTGAAAACGAAACAGCAAAAATGTCAAGTAAAAAGGTGCCCATTAAACGACCCGCTGTCTCTTTTCTCTGCCCAGGGAAAGGCTGATTTATCTCTACAATATGGCAGTAGAGATCATTCCGGATCGTAGGCTCATAATCATCTAACCCAAAAGCTGAAGTTTAAACAACATGTAAGTAAGAACCATTACTGAAGCACTTAGACTCTTAATCAAATATATAAAAAACATTTAAAATTCACTTTTCATTCTGTAACGACCTTAGATGATACTATAACCCCACTAAAGGTAACAACGAGCAGTTGTTTATTTAAAAAAAAAAGACAAAAACATCAGATCACGGGAATGTTTGGAAGGGCTCATGTGGTGTTTATATTTCACTTTATCATCCCCTTTGGAAAAGACAGCCCTAAAAGACAAAAATACTGAGAACCAAGACCTGTTTAACTTACACATGCTTATGTCAAGTAACTTAAAAAACATATTCTAAAAAGAGCTTCTTATGTACACATTTGAAAACATAACTACATTATCTAATTGCCCTCTTCCTCTCACTCCTGTGAACCGGATGAATGTCCTTGTGTACCATGTTTGGATCCACTGAGGCTGAAAGAAAATGAAAAATTCAACAGCACTCAAATATCTCACTGTGTAGAGACCATGGAGTTTAGGGACTAGGCCTGAGAAAATGGCAGTTCTAATCCACATTTTTCCCCACTCTTTATAGGGGTGGGTGGGGAGGGCACAAGTAAACAGCTTAATTTTCCAAGTAGATGGATTAGCTGTTTGACTAGGTAGTGAATACAGACCCAATGGTAAGCATTGTTATCTGTAAAATACATAGTGATACTTTCATTTTGCAAGTAGTGCCTTCATGATTTTGAGTGCAAATATCACACACTATAGAAGCCCTCTTAACAAATACTCTTCCATGCCTTTATTTCGTATTTCTACTCTCCTTAAGTGTTTTGAAAAAAAGAAAAGCATTATCAAACAGCAATCAACAAAGATAATCTGCAAAGGTCTTCTGATTGGAGTGACAAATGTCAATGGCACTGACCAAAATAATGTTTGTTTATAAAGCAAAGGAACTGGAATTTGGTCACTGGCACATTCTGAAAGGGAAAAGTACTATGTTCAAAATATTCAGAAATTGGGCTGAGCCCCGGTGGCGTAAGTGGTTGAGTGAGGGACTGCGGCCCACAGACTTGTCTGTTCAAATCCAGTGGGACCACCAGAGGCAGTGATGGCACTCCCCACCAAAAAAAAAAAAAACAAAATCCAAAAAACAACCAACAAAATTTTCAGAAATCAATTTGGCAAATCTATGAATTTAGAGCACTTCGGCCTAGGTTTATTTACACATAAAAACATATCAGCCTATTAAATATAATTATTTTTCTAAACTAAGGCCTTTATTAGTTATAAGACACACCACTGGCAACAGGTGTGCAAATATGGTATGCATTCAATTGATGTGTGTGTTGATCATGATGGGAGTTGTATGGGTCCCCAGTGGAATGATTTTTAAAAAGAGGGGTGCTGAGCCCTGGTGGCGTAGTGGTTAAGTGTGGGACTGCGACCCATTGGCTTGGCGGTTCAAATCCAGCAGCAAGGCTGGGTAGCTCCCACGACCACCAGAGGGCAGTGATGCCCCCCCTAAAAAAAGTGGGGAGGGAAGAGGAGCTTATACCAAGGACTAAAGTAGAAAATATTTGGAAATGAAGATGACAATATGTGTACAAATGTACTTGATACAAAGGATGTATTGAATGTTTTAAGAGCTGTAAGTGCCCCCAATCAAATTATTGGAAAAAAAAAGACACACCACTATTTTATATATTGAAACAAATTTTTTTATATATTGAAACAAAAAGGAATCCAGTGAACTGCTAATCACAAATCCCAAGGTTCACACACACTAGTTGCCGGGGGGTGGGAGGTCAGGATGAGGCTCTCTCTGACCAGTGGGAAAATTTAGTCTAGAAAACCCACAGGGGCAGGCAGTGCTCCTCTGTCCTATAGAATCACTGTGAGGCAGAACCATCTCCATGGCACAGTGTTTGGGTTTTCTTGTTGGAAACAAAAGAATAGCAAAATAATTGTAGCAGAATGCTAATTATCATACAGACTTTCACTTTCATATGTATTAAAAGGCCTGCAAGATAGTTTAGACATCGATTTTCAAGTATTGTCTTACTTTATCCAGTGCTCTTATAACAAATACAAATACACTGCTCTCATAGTTTCAGCAGCTGGAAGGCCACATTGAGAGAGCCTGCGGCCAAGTCTGGGGAAAGGCCATCTTTCTGCTGGCTCTGGGGGAAGGGCCCATGTTCCTTGGAGACGGCCATGTGTCCTGCCATCCATCCAATCTTTCCCTGGATCTAGAGGGTGGCAGGATAAGGACCCTGGAGGCACAGGATGTATTCTATTCTGCTCTGGCTTTTTTTTCTTGGTGGCAGTTAGAACCCTCCTTTTGAGTGCCCAGCTCATTCAAAGAATAGGTAGTGCAAGCTACACACGCCATGGAAATGCAGGTGAAGTTTGTCATTCAGAAGATTACATCCCATGCTAGTCTCCTACAACTGAATGGCTGGCTGATCACATCATGGGATGTCTGCGAATTACATAACGGCCAAATCACAAAGCGTGATGTCACCATGAACCTGACATGCATATAGAGGAGGGGACTAATTCAATCCATGACAGTATTATATATCTGCAAAAAGGAATATATAAATTAAATAACTTTTCTATCAAAACATTTTCATATTTAGGGTAAAAGTCTTTGTAATTACTTTCTGACTCAAAGATACCAATGTTTGTGTTTTTCCATAATACTGTTTTCCATTGTAAGATGCCATTTATGGTATACGAATTCCAGAGATTTAAATGTAAAAAATAAGATGAATGCACTTTAGGACTAATGAAGTCCAGCATAATGGTAGACACACATCTAATGTAAAGTTATTATTTGCTAGCCAGTCTACCCTCAACAGACCATTACCAACAGAACCATTACTCAATATAGAATCCTGAATATCTTCTTTGCAATCAACCTCTTATGTCTCCAAGTGTTTCGCCTTCTCATTATATACTTCTGTTCTTCTTCACTTCTCTCATCTGTAACAGCCTTATACTTGCTGCCTCTGAGAGCTCTCTGTATGACTGTACGACATCTAGCCTCTTTGACTATCCATGAACTTCTAGGTACTATGGCAAGTCTAACATAAAAGTTACCCAGTATATAAAATATGATTTTACATATCTGTATCTTTCTTCATTAAACTCAAAGACAGGAGGTCATTGCTATTTGTCTTTGGATCCCATGCCTAAGATAGTTACTGGCAAAAAAAAAAAAAAAGATAGTTACTGGCACATACTTGTTAACTAAAAAGTTGGCAGTTCCACTCTATGCATAAACGTAAGACGGGGAGAAGAAAAAAAATCCACTGCCATCAAGTTGATTCTGACTCAGCGACCCTCTTGGACAGAGAAGAATTGCCCTGGTGGGTTTCCAAAACTTTAAATCTTAGAGGAATAGAAAGTCTCTTTTTCCTCTTTAGGATGGCTGGTGGTTTTGAACCTCTGGGCTTGAGGTTAGTAGCTCGATGTGTAACCTATCATGCCATCAGAACTCCTGTATATTCCTCAAATGATTTAAAGCAGCAAGACAAATAGACATTGCAGCACTATTCACACTAACAAAAAGGCAGAAATCACCTGAGTGTACACATCAGCCCACTAATGGATCAACATACAGTTCGATACTGTTCAGTCATAAAGAGAAAGGAGGTCTAAAACACCATCTTCCAATCATTTAGAATCAAAACTTTAGAATTCCTTTTAATTTCTTCTCACTTATAAAAGCCAACAAATTTGGCTAGATCAGAGCATGTACACTAATACAGATTATAGCTCCTGAAACATGGAATCCAGGGCAGATAGACCCTTGAGGAACGGTAATGGAAATAGTGATACCACGAGGGTACAGGGAAAGGTAGGGAGTGAGGGGGAGAAAGGGATAAGTGATCCAATGATGGATGCATAATCACCTCTCAAGGGGAATGAAGAGAAACGTGGGTGAAAGGAGACAGGAGAGATGTAAGGGATGAAAATAATACTAATCTATAACTTATCAAGGGGTCACATCACGAAAGTGGGTGGGGGAGAGGGAAAAAAGGGGAGCTGACAGCAAGGGCGCACGCAGAAAGAAAATGTTTTGAAAATGATGATGCAAATATTTTTGATACAGTTGAGGTATGGACTGCTTTAAGAGCTGTAAGAGCTGCCAATAAAATGCTTTCTATGAACAAAACAGAGATCTGGTGAAGATCTGATTTGCCCTATGCAATTAAAAAAAATCCTACGAAGTCTACCTCTGTGCTGCTCTCTTCTGTGCTGCCAATTGCTACTGCCATTCTGCTCAAGGCTCATATTATCTGGACACTTATACAAATAATTAATTCATTAACTATTCATTAGTTCCAAATTAATTTCACAACTAAGTAATTTCACTCTTCAATCCTACATGATGGTAACAGAGTAACATTTGAAATGGCAACATGGGTCTTATCACTTTTCAACACAAATTAAATGCTCCTCCTTGCCCCCAAAATGGATCCAACTAGTTACTATGGCAGTCAAGTTTCTCCAAATATCTGACTTCAAACTATTTTTATGGTCTTAAAAATGTCAACATTTTTCTACACTAGCAAAATTGGATAACTTTTATTGAAATTATAGATATATAATTAAATATACAATTGAATCTTTTGTTATTTCTGTTCATGTTCTTTCCTTTGCTGGCATTCAATTAAAATAATATTTGAGCATATATTTGCTGAAGGTGAACTATGTGTATGATGTGTGTGCTTCTCTGAAGGGATGGGGAGCAGGGAAGGAAAAATGTATCCACTTACTCATACCCAGTTATTGGTCTCAGTCTCATGAGGGAACGCCCTCAACTTCCTCTTCTTTCACTCTTTCCCGTATTTAACACACTCACACATATCCACTTGTCAACTAAAGTCTTCAAGTAGAAGCAAGATAATCACCCCTAAGGGAAATGTAAAGGGGCTTACTGCATTTCATAGACAGCAGAGCAAAGTAACTGCAGCCCTCCAGATTCTGCCAAACTAACGATCCTATGAGGATAATAGTGACCCTGAGGTATGAAAGAGGTTACATTATCAAAGAAAGCTAACATCATTATCATTATGCTATTCTTAATATAGAAGTAAGTATGGGACATTTGATTTAAGTTAACCATAAACCTATATATTGTGTGCTACATACATTATGATTTTATTCTTACTAAATACATGTCTATTTGTATATGACCTGGAAATGTTGCTTATACAATGGTAGTAGTGAGGAAATTCTTTTTGGAAAGAAGAAATTGAGAATGCATTTTGAAGTAAAGAACACATATGAGATAGTGGAACATTTGAGAGAAACAATAGGGACAAAAGAAAGACAACGAAGCAATACAATGAGTTATTTTGCTCACCTCCTAAGAAAACAAGTAAGAAATAGTAAGCAACATTTAGAAAAGCAGTGATTTGCAGCAGGAAAAGAAATTAGTTTGTCCAATGTTTGACAAGACATTCAGGGGGCTAGAAACTTAACCACTATAATCTTGAGAATTTATATTGTTGGTCTTTTGGAAGGATGAGTTTTGCTCTTTTTCAACTATCTTTTAGGTCAGGGTTTGGCAAACTTTTTCTAGAAAGGAGCAGACAGCGATGATTTTTTAAAAATAAAGGTGTGGTACTGCAGCAACTATTAAACTGCAAGTGTAGTCCAAATGCAGCCACAGATCACATAAGTGGGCTTCCAAAAGCTCGTGGGAAAATGGAAAATCCCCAGCTGGCTGAGGAGCATGACAGGTTTGCTGGAGTCATTCGGACAGGTTCCAAATACTATTACAGGGATGTCAGCGTGAAGGGGAGAGTTGCTGGCATTTCCATGGTGTTGCTGCTCTGGTGGTTTTCAGCTACTATCTCTCCTCCAAGTAGCTCAAATATGAGTCATTATTGGAAATACCTGAGGAAGCTGGGGAGATGATGCACCAGGCTTCCCTGACTGACCCAACCCTTTGCCCTTTCACTCTCTTGAAGCTCAACCTGAGAACACGTGCCCAAGAAACAATGAAAGATTTTTTAAAAAAGGAATGTTTCCGGGAATATCTGAAGCCCTTTGAATATAAACACATGAGCATAGTGATTGTATCCCAATAACAGTTTCCTTATAAACTGGTAATAACACCAAATCCTGCCCACGGGCCATATTTATATGGCTGGCTCTTGACTTTAGACACACAAAACAACTTTTAAATACAGCCACTGAGTTCCACTCATTTCTCTGCTGAAAGAGGTTGATTAGAAGAGCCTAAACCACCAACAGTTCAGGGCCAATAGATGATGGCTCTAATGGACTTATGAGATTTGACTTCTATATGGTCCCTGCTGGCATCATTTTCTTCTTACTTTGTTTAGCTGGAGACCACTTCCCTGGCATCAAAGAAGGACTCCAAAGAGTTCCAATCTGTAGGAGAGCAGCTGCTTCCTCAATGGAACCAGAAACCCAGTCTAGGATCATCCCTGTTAGGCCTACCAGAGTATGCCATCTGGTTAGGCTCTCTTTTAAGACTCAAAAGTTACTTATTTTCACTAACCTTCAATTCCCTTAAAAGAGTCTATAATTAAATTGGGAGACTAAAATAGTATAATAAATATAAGACTGACTAACATAATCACTGACATAGGGTATAAGTACAATAAACAACAGTCCTGGTCTATCAACTATACTGTGTATTGTATTTCCAACTCCCAGAATTAACATGTCTACAATGTGGCTGTGACTCTCCTCTTCCCCCACCCCTCCTATCCATCAATGAATGTTTCTTTCTGCATATAAACTAATTCTTGACTTCTAATAATATAGTGTTCCCACACGTCCATATTCTTTTGTGACTGGCTTACTTTACTTGGCATTCATCATGTGCTGAGATGTTTTGAGGGCTCATCATTCTTCATCATTGCAGAGTATGCCAGTGGATGTATGTACTATGATTTATTTATTCATTTGTTCATGGATGGACCCTTTTGGTACTGTGAATAATACTGTAATGTACATAGTGTGCACATTCTTATTCATGTCATGGTTCCTATTTCTCTAGGATAGACATCTAATACTGAGGAATGGGAATGCTGACTCATTAAGATATTTATTTTTTTTAATCTTCTTAAGGGAGTATCATACCATTTTCCATAGTAGTTGTACCATTTGAGTCCCACCACAAGTGTGTAAGAGTTCCGGTCTCTCCATAATCATACCAGCATTTGCTGTTTTCTCATTTTTTTATCTTTACCATTACTGCAGCAATGAGGAGGTATCTCCTTATAGTTTTGATTTGAACCTCTCATTGCTATTATTGTGGATCTCTTAATCCGTTTGCTAGCTAACTGAAGGTCTTCTCTGGTGACATGTCTGTTCATATCCTTTGTCCATTTGAAAATTGGACTGTTTTTCCATTGTTTGCTGTTGACATATTGGCATTTCACATACACTTTTGAGATTTCACCTTTGTCAGACAGCTAACTGCCATAAAACATTTTTCTAGTCTGTAGATTCTCTTTTTATATTTTTTCTTTGTTTTTTAGGGGGCATCACTGCCTTCTGGTGGCTGTGGGAGCTACCCAGCGCTGCTCCTGAGAACCGCCACTGGATTTGAACCGCCAAGCCCGCGGGCCGCACTCCCGCACTCAACCACTTATGCTACCAGGGCTCAGCCCTCTTTTTATCGTTTTGATGAAGCCTTCTGATGAGGAATTAGTTTTGAGGAATTTCCAGTTATCTACTGACCTTTTGCTGTTGATGCATTCTTAGTCATGTATGAGATTCTATTTATGTCATAGATCAGGGCCTCCAGCTTTGTCCCTGTTTTCCTCATGTGAACTTTACAACTTTACATTTAGGGTTGAGGCCTGAGATCCACCGCGAGTCAGTCTAAAAGGCTCTAGGTCTGATTTCAATGTGCTGGCTCGAAGGGAAGCTTTCTCTTTCTTGGTTCTGCAGAAAGATCCTCATTTTATCGGAGCCTCTGATCTTGGGTGATCTTCATGTGGTTTGGCCTGTCTTGTTCTCTTTTATATCTCAAAAAAATGCCATTTAAAATAAATCCTAAACTAATTCTGCCCTCAATGACATAACAAAGATGACCCATTCCCACCCTAGATTATAATCACAGGCACAGAAGTTAGAGGGGACAGAATTCAACCTATAGCTGATGCTTTATAAATTATAAAGCACTAATAGTATGTGATTAGAGAGAAAGGGGAATGGACTTGAATACTGAAAATATGACTTTTAATTTTTGGCTAGTGATTAAATGTTTGACTTGTCTTTAGCCTTTCTGGATTTTTAGAAAGACTGGAATCCTTTTTCTACAATAAAGATATTATCAGACTCACATGACTAACATATGAAACCAATTTACTAAAGGTTATACAAATATAAGTTATTTTTATTATGTTTCTTGGGCCATGATTTCTAAATCATCATACTTGAAATATTACTTATGTTTAATAATATAATTTGACTAAAATTTGTTTGATAACTGCAGCCCTTTAGTCATTGAAGATGCTGTTGAATGTCATTCCAGATTTTTAAGCAAAAACAATGTTAATTTTAATAAAATTAGTTGAACAGTTCACTGTGAAACGTTTGTCACACTGAAGTCTACCAATATAACAATGAAAGAGCGACTGTATTAGTTCATGCAATGCTTTGCATATGGAATCAGGATCCACAACTAATCATATAGGGTAACACTCATAAACCGTACAGTACACAGTAAACATGTCTACCAAAGAAATCCAAGAATCTGAAGACAACACAGCAGTTGAAGCAAACAAAGGTGAAAGGCTTAATCAGGAAAGGAGAAAAGCTGTATTCTTTAACTAAACAGACAGTGCTAAAGCTCCCATAAGACCACCAGTTTTCCACAAGACATATATCCATGTAGGAGATGTTAGATCAGCCTTTATTAAACAATGTACATATGAATGATTGATTTAACTTTAAACCAATTTCCCATTTGTAGAAGGTTGGATATAAAATATCAATTAAAAATTTTCATACTACACCACCTTAAAAGTACTTTATCCTTCATCTACTTCCGTTCTCCCATTTGTGCCATTCCTTCAGATAAAGTCTAAAATCCTTTAACGCCCCCCCCCCCTCTCAAGTACATTATCCTTAAGAATGTCATGCTGGCAAAGAGGTCAAAGCGCTCAGCTGCCAACCCAATGCTTGATGATTTAAATCCACCCGGTACTCTGTGGGAAAAACATATCGAAGTCTACATTCACAAACATTCACCGCCTTGGAATCAACTACCAGGTTGGTTGGTGGGCTTTGGTTATCCTTGTACTCCCTACCTACAGCATATCAAGTAAAACCTGTTTTGTTTTGTAAAAACAGCTTTACTAACATTTTAATCATGTCATAAAATTCAATCATATCAAGAAGAGTTGAACAACTGTCATATTCAATTTGGAATTTTCTTCTTCCTTATAGTCACTGTTATTCATAAATAGTTTTTCTATTTGTTGCAAAAATACACACAATAGAACACACGCCAATTCTACAACTTTTACTTGTATAATTCTGCGTCAATGATTATAGTCTCTGTACTGTACAACCAATATTGATATTCTTTTCCAAACTATTCTACTGCCATTAACAGAAACTCAATGGCCCCTATGCTACGACTCTTTCCCTTTCACTCACAGAAACCATTATTCATCTTTGGTTTCTTTCTTCCTTTTTCATAGTTTTCTTGATATAACATTCACAAATCAGGTCCTCTCATGGTTAAATATCTTTTTAAAAGATTTGTATAAAATTAAAAAAGAGTTGTACGATCACAATCAGTTCTAGTGCTCCTTCTCCCCACTCCTGCATTCGCTGTTCACTCTCCAAATCTCCTCACCTTGTCTCGCAAGCCCTACCCCCACATCTCCCATAAGCCCTTTCATCTGTCATTTGCATTCACTCCTTCTGTGCTTCACAAACTGGGACACCCAAAAGACACAATAAAAAACAAGGTAAAGTGGTTAGGATAAAATAATAATATAAAGCTGAGAAGACAAATAAGGAATAAGAAACAAAAGACCACCATCGATTATTTTTAAAGCCAAGGAAGACATTTTTGTCATGGAACAAGCAAGAAATACTTGATCTCAGAACAAATTCAGGTTGGGTCAAGAAGAAGGTCAACTGACCACGTGTCACGTTCAATCCACCATAATCGGGTTTACAATGAACTCTATCTGACAGTAGATCTGTCCGAGACCCTGGCCTGTGGCTAGAAGGGACCGACCATTGGCTTAATCTGCCTAGACACTCTGCAGATGGGTTTGTGGGTGCAACACCTGTTTTGGGTTACTTCATAATCATGCGATTTAAACTTTTCTAGGCCCATATCTTGATAAAGATCCCATATCTTGCATCCTTCTCCAGAACAGTCAAAACCATGCCAATCATTAGAACCAAGCAAGATCTTTTATTACCAGCATGCTCACATTCTGCTTTCGTACAAGTGATTATCAGGTTGACTTCCTGGTCCTTTTAGTTTTTGTACCCGGATGAACACTGATCGTCTCAGCAAAACAGGGGACATGATGACTTTTTCTTCTCTCATTTACTGCCCTCCGCTTGACTGCAGGGCAATCTCTTAAAGGCTTGCAATAGTAACTGCTGGTTTTCATAAATTGGCCATAGTCTTTCACAGTCTTTATTTCTTCTGTGCCTGAGTAAATCATTATGTTTCCAGATGAACATAAAAAGCACTTTTATTGATGGCTTTTATTATTTTTTAAAGTGCTATAATTTCAAAGATCTTAATTGTCTATAGGATGTAAATGGATGTAAACTCCCCAGAACAATTTTCTAAAAAGGAAGCCTAGATGAAAACAGCTTCAAGATGTGGAATGCTATGAAATATCAGGGGCAGACAAGGCAACTTATGTGCGACCATCAGAGACAAGGAGAGTGATTTTGAGGCAAGGTGTGGGGCAGCCTTACAGACAGGCAGGGAAGAGCCAAAAGCAAATCCATGAAGCAGTTGCTTCTAGCCCTAATCCAAAGGTAGATATAAAATATATGGATTTTAGAAAAAAATTGCTACATCAGAGATGAAAGCCACAGTACAAATAGAATCTGTTTAAAAAGGATGACAACAGTGTGACACACTGACTGATATGTACCTTAAGAATCACTGAGAAAACAATTTTAAAAACCAGGCTAGATTCAGACTATAAATACATTAAAATAATTTCTTAGCTGTCATTAAATATATACTACCAATCTTTATATATTAACTTTAGCAAAATCCACTAATAACAAGTTTGCTCAGCATACAGACTGATAAGTATGGTGAAATGATACAACCATTAGGAATACCTTTTCTGATTTTAAAACATATTATTTGATCTGTTCTGCTTGAATCTTGTGGTCTATGAAGACAATGTCGTGTTTTGGAACTTTCATTATTTGTAATGTTACTCTTAATTTGAGTTCATCTACATAGTCAAGTCAAATGTCTTTGACATAGCTAATACAGGAAGTGCTTGCAGCCCATTTTCTCATGGACATCTGCAATGGATCCTGTTTCACATCCTCTTCTCAAATTGGCACGACTTTCTGGCTGCAACTGTTTTTGAATCATCTTCAACATACTTTTACTTGCATGTGAGAGTAGTGATATTGTTTGATAATTTTTGTATTTAGTTGCATCACCTCTTTTTAGATGGGCACAAATAGATTATTTCTCTGTTGGATGAATAGGTAGTTTTTGTGGCATAAATTATTTCAGTATCACATCTATTTATTGAAAAATTGTCTCATATTTTTCAACTTCTTGTCGGGTTCTTGGATTTGGACCATGTCTTCAGTGTAGCTTGGACTTCTTCCAAAACCACTGGTTCTTACTCATATATTACTTCCTAAAATAAATGAGCGTCAAACAATTCTATTTGGTACAGTAACTATGTACTCCCTTCAATCTTCTTTATTCTTTTTTGTTTTTTTGGGGGGGCATCACTGCCCTCTGGTGGTGGGAATAAGAGGTCCAGCCTTGCTGCCGGATTTGAACCTCCGTCCCAGTGGGCCGCAGTCCCGCGCACAACCACTAAGCCACCGGGGCTCAGCCCTCTTCAATCTTCTTTAAATTCTTGCTATGTTGCTCAATATTACTCCCTGCAAATCCTTCATTATCATGACTAAAATGTTTTCTTCAGTTCTTTGATCCTGAGAAATGTTCCATTCTTTTGGCTTTTCAACTCCAAGTCTTTGAACATTTCCTTATAACATTTTGCACTTTGTTTTCTTGCATCAACCTTTGAAATTTTCTCATCAGCTCTTTTACATCATCATTTCTTCCATTTGTTTCAGGGATTCTAGTCAAAGAGTAAATTTCTGAGTCTCTTCTGACATCCATTTCAATCTTTTCTGTATTTTTAATAACATTTCCTTCTCATCACCTATGACATTCTTGATGTCATCACACAACTCAACTTGTCTGCAATTATGAGTGTTCAATACACAAATCTATGCTTGACATTGTCTCTAAACTCTGGTGGGGTATATTCAACATCATACTTTGGTTCTTGGGCACTTGTTTTAATCGTTACTACTACTTAATACCTTAGAGTTTTCATCACTCAAAAAAAATGTCCCCATAATCATTAGCAATCAACTCCCTCAGTTTCTAATATCCCTATCCCCTGGCAATCTAGAGTTTAGCTTGTGTCCGTTTGGCTATTTCACATAAATTGAGCCATACATTATATAGTGTTTGCATCTGAGTTAGTGTAGTATTTTCACAGTTCATCTGATATATTATAGAATGTCTCAGTACATCATTCTGCTTTGTAGCTAAATAATATTTACACTGGACCGCTAACCTAAAGGTTAGTGGTTTAAACCTACCTAGAGTGTGGTTCCTGGTCCATAGTTTGTTTCGAACAAAACAGTCAAATGTCTGTATTACTACTAAAACACAGGGAAGAGACTGGGGATATGCTTCCATAAAGTTTGCAACCAACAAAGCAGTTCTGTTGAAGTTAATGGGTCATAAAATAGAGTTACCAAGCACTGAAGTCAACTTAATGGCAAAAAGGTTTTGTTTAGATACAGCATATTTTGTTTACCCATTCATTAGTGAATGGTCATTTTCATTGCTTCCACTTTTTGATCATTATGGATAATTCTTCTGGGATAAATTGTGTACACACTTTTGTGTCAACCTCTTTTCTGTTCTGTATGTATCCAATAGTAGAGCTGCAGGACCATATAATACTATTGCTAATTCTGTTGATTTATTTGGAGAAATTCATATAAAGAGGGTTGTTCCCATTTTTTTTTTATTTCAACCAGCAATGTATGAGAGTTGTGATTTCTCTCAACCCTTACCAACACCTGTCTTCATCCTTTGGATGATAACAATCTAGACTATAAAGGGAAATCTCATTGTTCCCTTGCTGGCATTTTCTTAAGACTAATGATGCTGACATACTTTCATGACCATTTATACATCTTCTTTGGAGAAATGTCTATTCATATCCCTTGCTGAGCTTTTAAAATTTAATTTTACAGAAGTAACAAAACAACCTAAGAGTCTTAATTGAACCTGCTCCGGGTCCATGCATATTTATATCTGTTTTTAGACTTATGTTAAAAAGAAAACTTCATTTTATAAAATTTGTATTCCTTATTGGGTTATTATAAGAACATCAGCAAGGAGGCAACTGACAGTGTCAATAAAAGTAATACTAGGGGAAAAAAGTACACTGTTCTTCAAAAATCTATTTACTATTAATCAGCAAGAACGATAACTAAAGAAATCTAAAGAAGAATCAATTATAGTGCTGGTGGAGAATACTAAATATGTCATGGACTGTCAGAAGAGTGACCAGATCTTGGACTGAGACCTGGTGGCGTAAGCGGTTGAGTGCGGGATTGCGGCCCGCGCGCTTGGCGGTTCAAATCCAGCGGTGGCTCTCAGGAGCAGCACTGGGTAGCGCCCACGACCACCAGAGGGCAGTGATTGTCGTCCCCCCCCCCAAAAAAAAACAAACAAAAAAGAATGATCTTATCTTGTTGGGAAAAGGACAGAGTTCTCCTTAGAAATGCAGACGGTTAGAATTCCTCGTGGAATTTTAGAAACAGTATAAGGAGAGATCATTCCCTGAATAAGAATGTCATGCATCACGGAAACGCACTGATACAGGGCTTGAAACAAAAGGTCTCACAGATACTGAGGAAGGCACCGTCTGGGGCAGCGCTTGGTTCTGCTGCACAGAAAGTCACTGTATGTTGGAATAGATGGGACAGGAGCTAACAAAAACAGGGTCCTCAAAATAAAAAAAATTTAAGTGATTTTGGTCAATTTCCTCTGGGTATCTTTTAAAACTTCTTTAATCTAAAAGAAGTTTTAGGCTGAGCCCCGGTGGTGTAAGTGGTTGAATGCGGGACTGTGGCCCGTGGGATTGGCGGTTCAAATCCAGCGGCTCTCAGGAGCAGCACTGGGTAGCACCCACGACCACCAGAGGGCAGTGATGCCCCCAAACAAAAAACAAAAAAACAAACAAAATAAAATAAAAAAGAAGCTTTAAATGCATTTAACAAACAGTTAAACGCTCAGCTCCTAACGGAAAGGTTGGCTGCTTGCCCCCACCTCTTGGTGACTTGGGATAGAGTCTGGACAATCTGCTTCAGAAAGGTGCCAGCGATAAAAATCCCGTTGAGCACAGTCAGTCCTACTCTGAAACAAATGGCGTCACCTTGAGTGGAACTGACTTGACAGTAACTCGTTTTTGCCCATCTGTTTGTTGGCCAGAGAAGTCTTGATGGCTTAGTGGGTCACAAGTGGAGCTGCTAATCAAAAGGTCTGCAGTTGAACCCTGCCAGTGGTTCTGCAAGAGAAAAGAGGGGTTTTCGGCTACCAGGGAAATTTAGAGACTCAGTCGTGAGCAACCATGGAGGGACTCTATTCTTAGTATTAAACTTCTAGTATTACTCCAACTCTGAGCTGAGGTGATTCGGTGGCAGCTGGGCTTTGGCTTTTTTGTTTGTTTGGTCAGTTTGTCATGTGGCTTGTGCTTTGCGATGAGGATAAAAGCTATGCCAATAGTTCCAGCGTCAGCAAGGTCACTCGTGGTGAAGACATGGTGCAGAGAACTACTGCAGAGAACTAGCTGCTCAGAACCCTGGGGACCCCAAGGAATACTTCTGTGCATAATGATGGAAGGCAAGCCTCCAGAGTTGGAAGAAATTCAAAATATGAAAGATGGAAAGAGTACAACTTGCTTACTTCAGACACATCACCAGGGATAAAACATCTGTAATAATAGACTCAGACATACAAGGGGGTATCTCCCTGAAAAATGGAAACAACTTTGGGTGGCATTTTCAGAACACGCATTTCCCATGTTCGATGAGCGTCAAGCAACTTGCTCTGAGTGGGTGCACCCTGTGGCGTCTCTGTGTCTCTGGTCACAGTGAATTTTTTGGTAAAAGTTTTGCTCAAACCTTGTTTCTTGTGATGGCCAATTTAAGAGAAAGGCATGTGGTTGTGAAATTTTGTTTCCAACTCCAGAAAAACCCCACAGAAAAAGTTGTGGTGTTGAACACAGCTTGCAAGGGCAGCACTATGAGGAAAACTCAAGTGTACATATGATTTTCTCATTTCAAAAAAAGGTGAAATATGAATTGATGATAAGCCTTGTTCTGGATGTCTGTCAACAAAAATGTCAATTCATACTACATTTGGAATTGATTCCACCAGGTCAGATTGTTAATCAAGCTTTCTGTTTAGAGGTTCTAAAAAGAAAGCTTAACTGTGGCCTGATTTGTGTCAAGCTAGACCAGAACATGTACACTAGTCCAGATAAAAGCTCTTTACACATGGAATCCAGGACAGACAGACTCCTTAGGAACAATAATGGGAGTAGCGAAACCATGGAGGTAGGAGGAAGGTGGGGGGAGAAAGGGGGAACCAAACACTATGATTAACATATAACCCCCCCACACACACACAAACACCCAGGGTAATGAACAATAGAAACATGGGTGAATGGAGACGACAGATGGTGTAAGATATGAAAATAATAATAATTTATCATGGGTTCATGAGGGCAGGAGGGTGGGGAAGGGAGGAAAACAAAAAAGGAACAGAAAAGAAAGTACTTATGATGGCAACATCTGCACAAATGTGCTTGTTACAATCAAGGTATGGATTGTTGTAAGAGCTGTAAGACCTCCTAATAAAAAGAGCGCCTAAAAAAAGGCCTGATTTGTGGCTGATAGGGGATGGGTTTTGCCAGGATGATAATTCACTTGCTCTCTCAGCCATCTTGGTGTGGCAAGTTTTTGGCACAAAACAGCATGCCTCTCTTGCCCCGTATACCTGACACGTCACCTTGTGTGATGTCTTTTTGTTTCCATGCATGCAGAGGGTCATGAAAGGACAGCAATTTGACAACGTAGAAGACGTGAAGAAAAACAAAACAAAACAAGGGAGGTGCTGTCAGCCATCCAAAAAGAGGAGTTTGGAAAATATTTCCAAGAATGGAATCGCAGATTTGATAAAATGTATTATTACATGTAATGGAGAATACTTTGAAGGTGATAAGGTTATTTTGTTAAAAAATTTAAATACATAGCTTATAAGGAGGGAGATTCTTTCTAAATGATCATGAAGACAGAGCACACTGGGGTCACATTTCATTCTGTTGTACTTAAGGTTGGAAAGAGTTGGAGAAAATCTGATGCTAACTAAGCATAATTGTTTATGAAAATCTGCCAGAAATATGTTTACTTGCATTTTATTGTCTGTGGATCTTAAGAAATGAAGGATTTCAGAACCCTCAACTGCACTCAGGCAGAACCAGTATGTATACCATGAGGATGCTGTTTGGAGGAGGGCAAAGTCTGCATGGTCTAAAATGAGCAAAGGTGTGTCCCAGGTTTGCATCAATCTCATGGCACTTATCCAACCTGTGTGCTGAGTTAATAATCTGAGACGCCAGACTATGCGAGGAAGAAAATGGCATTGGGCTGAGATAAAGACTAATAACTTGCTATATTCAAATGACTTAACCCTGCTTATTGAAAGTGAAAAGGGTGTGAAACACTTATTAATAAAGATCAAAGACTACAGCCTTCAGAATGGATTACACCTCAAGATAAGAAATCAAACGACATACTGGACTGGCCAAATCTACTGCACAAGACCTCTTCAAAATGTTAACTAGTAAAGATGTCCCTCAGAGGACTAAGGTGCAAGAAAAAACCAAACGTATTTTGAAGGAAATATAACTGGCTTACTCCCTGGAAGGTAGGGTGCCAAGACTTTACTTTGGGCTTGGCAAACAAGAAGACCCTCGCTGACATGGACCTGATATCCCGGCTGAAACAAAGGAGTCAAACACAGAGCAATTGTGAGGGTGGTGCTCGCCTGGGCGGTGCTTTGTTCTGTTGTGCACAGGGCTGCTATGAGCTGGAGTCCAGCTGGCAGCCCCTCACAATCATACAGCTATCACTGCTGCCACGGCTGTTGTCAGGTGCCCCTGAGCTGGCTCCAAAGAACGAAACACTGCCTGGTCCTGACATGGTGGCTCCAGCCGTCTACCTCATGCAGGGTCTTCCTCTTTTTCACAGGCCCTCCATGTTTACCAACCCGATGCGTTCTCCAGGGACTGGTCTCTGCTGAGGAATGAATTAAAATAGAGAAGCAGGAAAGCATGAAAGATGAAGTAGCATTCAAGCCATATGTAAAAGAGGTATACCAGGGCAACATATATTCATAAAGTACATCAGCCGAGTGTATCGCAGTTTACTGAATTTTGTCTCATTGCTCTTCACTGATGAGCCTTTTTTTTTTTTTACAAACTGAACATTGTGATTCCTCAGCAGTGAGCCATTCAACATCACTGTCCGACAGCATGTGCTCACTTTGGGTCTGTAACATTTTGATTCTAACAGTGTTGGGAACTTTTTCACCAAGATTTTGCATATTAAATATAGTATAATGTAAACATAATTTTATATGCACTGGAAAAGAGTTTTAAATTGTGTGGCTCCCTTTATTATGGTATTTGCTTTATTACTGTGATCTGGAACTAAAACCACAATACTTCTGGGGTGTGGCTGTATACGAGAAAGATGAAAAGCATCACTGTTTTGATGTTTGTAGCACAGAATAAGCTTAAGAAAACAGAGTTAGCAACACTTAAGTCACCTAGGGCAGACATTTTATAAGTGATATTAAATTAGAGCGAGACACTTATCAAAGATAATTTCCAAATATTAAGATTTCTGATAGCAATCAGGGCTGGTAAGGGGAGGTCAGGGATATAAATCTGGTAGGGGTAATAAATAAGAGTTTAAAAGACTTTAATGAGAATTTAATGTTCAATTTATTTTAATATATCAATTAAAGAACAGTAAGTAGTTTCTACATTTAACAGGTGAGTTAGACAGAGTGAATTATACGTTGGACTGCTAACCATGAGGTAACTGGTCCAAAGTTACCATCTGCTCAATGAGAGGAAGAGAAAGCTGCTTGCACCGTGAGATATCTGTAGCCTTGAAAACCCTGTGCAGGGTCACAATGGGTCAGGATGCCTCAATGGCAGTGGAGCAGACTTTGGATGTATAAGGTTGGGAAACAGCAACATGCAACTTTCTAAGAAAGTTTCAACTCAAAATACGAATTTATCCTTCTTCATGGTCCTGCCTCTCTGTCCCCTATGTCTTATTACACATTCAGATCATTCTAGATAAAAGATGTAAGAGTTACTGAGATTCAGAGTTACAGTTCCCAAATGGTATGTAAACTTTTAAAGGTATAGTGCTCCCTTTGAATAAAAACCTGTGAAATCTCAAGAACCAAACAAAAAAAACCCATAGGGAATTATTATGAGAAAAATATTTCTGCAACTTCTTAGTACTAAAGGGTAAAACAATATATATTTTGGCTAACTAGGATTATAGAAAAAGATAACACAATTAGATTTATAAAGCACAAACTTAAATCTAAATTTATTCAGAGGAATGGCTGAAAATATAGAAGTGGGAATAAGGGCTTTAAAAGACTCAATCAGATCTATTACTATCACCATGATCTTCTCAGGCTTCTCTGTCATAAGTTTGGAGCTATTCCAGAGACCTCGTCAGCAGTCCATAGGAAGCCTGCGGAACATGGTGCCATAATTATCTGTGAGCCACAAATCAGTAGACTTTTTATTTTTTTCTAATTTCTAATCCTTGGGTCTTGAGGTTTAGGATATAAGTCCCTAAAATCTGTTTACTAACTATTACTTACAATATACAAAGATGTTAAGGCTGTGATATTAAGTGGGGGGCTTTGTTTGAAAAATAAAAGGCATATTCCGATCATTCTAGATAAAAAAACTATCAAAGTAGTCTTTCTTCTCCTTGTAAAATATTTACTGGAAATACTTTACGTTCCCCCACATTAGCAAGCGTACGTACAAACAAAATAATACAACTCTGCACATGAAAACCAAACACGCATGGACACATTCTCCATGTAACCATTTAAATACTTAATTTGAGTTGTAAAGCTACATGCAGAAGTAGGTTAAAGTAAAGAAATCAACACAAATTTTTAACAAAAGTTAAAATAAAGTACATTTGTTTAACTTTCTGATTGACTTTTGTTTCATTCTCTGATATAAATATTGGCTTAACACTGCACTAAAAACTTAAAGAAAAACATCATTAGAAAGATTAAAAAGCAAGTAAAAGAAAACTAAAAGGAGAGTTAAATAAATGACTAAGAAGGAGAAAGAAAAAAGGAAGACGGACAGACAGAGGAAGGAGGGAAGAGGAGGTAAATTGGCTTAGTCAAGCTCTCTTGGGACGGTGTGCTGAGTTACTGGACCAGAAATGAGGGGTTGAAAGCTACTACTGATAACTGGTGGAGGCTCAAAGTGCTACTTAAGTGCTTGGTGTCTGTTGAAAAAGAGGGAGGAGAGGTCTGAGACTGAGGATGCCAAGTGCGTTCCCAGCCAGCAGAGTAAAAAGGAAGCATTAACAGTAGCCTCAGGGGAAGCTAAGCATTCTATCCCAGGAGCCAGAGGGCAAATGTGGCAACAGCCGTGAGTAGCAGCTGGATAAGGGAATAAAGAAATAAAGAAACCACAGGAAAATTGGCAGCTTTAGACATATAAGGCCTTGTCTTAATATTTAGACAAATAAGCTGCCTAGAAATAACACTGCCATCTCTGCAATTGGCGGGCTACTAACCAACAGCTGAGAGGGAATATACTACAAAATTATATTTAACTTTGCTCTGCTGAAATGGTACATCTAAGTCACTTGCAGTATTCTCAACATTTAACTCTCTAATCATTAAAACCAGGATCCTAAACAATACACAAGATAAACCCCATTTAAAATCAAGTAAAATAACTTTGTTTTTAAAAAAAACCTGTATTTCATGAATGCTTTGCAAACATTACTATTTAAATTGAATAAACCCGCATTCAAGGAGCCCTAGACATGTCTTCCGTTACGTAATGGGCAGTAGCTCCCAGGTGTGAGCGGCTCCGTGGGAGAGAGATGGTGCTTTCTACTCCTGTAAAGAGTCCTGGTCTCAGAACTCAAAGGCGCAGTGTCGTTCCACTGTCCTACAGGGCTCCTTCGAGCTGGAACCAGCTCAACGGCAGTGAGTCTGTTTCTCTCATTTCATGACACACAGGAACTCTGGTGGCACGGGGGCTCTCCTACTCACAGACTGGTGTTTCAAGCACACCAGCTCTCCTGCAGGGGGGAAATAAGTAGCAATCTGCTTTCAGAGATTTACAGTCTCGGAAACCCCATGGGGCAGTTCAACTCTGTGCCATAGGTTCCCATTGAGTTAAGATTCACCAAGTGCTGTGCTTCTTTAAAATTATATTTGGGAGAAGAACTAAAAATTTCTAAAGAAACTTCTGAAGAGACATTCTGCCATCATCTTGCACTCATTTATATTCTGCCTCAAAAAGAAAAGGCACAAGTTGCACCAGGCAGCGATCTACACTAGTTTTCAATGGTCTTTGGAAGAGCAATGAGAAGCTTGCTTTACATGAGTAACTAGTGTTTCAGTCTGATAGCTAAACAGAAAAATCTAATAGGCACAACACTTTCAAATTATTAGACCTGCTATGTTGGGTCTAAACATGCAAATTACAAAGTCTCTTGGCCTGAAAATGAGTCAATTATTTCTTTTCTTCAACTCAAGAAAGCAGTTATTTAAAAAGTTAAAAATCCCCCAACCCCAGAAGAATTGTAAACATTTAAGGAAGTCAAACTAAAAAGCAAGAAATATCAACAAGGAAAGACCATTTTATAACTGCATTTAGATATAAGATGCATACAGTAAGTTCTATAAGAGTTCAGGGTGTGTGTGGGGGGGGGGGGAGAGAAGGGGGAAAGCTCCCCTAAGGAAATAAAATTTATGAGAGCCCCTAAACATTGTGAATAAACATTTTTTAAAGGCAAAGAAAGAAAAGATTAAGATTCAGAAGTAATAAAGTACTTGTTTATGCTACCTTTGAGAAATTCGATCTGACATAGATTTCAATAAAATTCTGTGAGAGACTAAGGGTACAGGAATCCATGAACTAAACCAGCATAGCGAGAATGGGACTGTCATTAAAACTTCCTAGACAGACGATGGATGTAATTTTTTTTTGGAAGGCTGTCGGGACAATTAAATGACATCATATGCAATATAGTACTCAAAGTAAATTACGTTTAAACACAGTAGAGTAAAAGTATAAACTTCAGAGGTAGTAAATCTGTCTTTAATCATTGCATCTCAAAAGCTGTATCGTGGAATATAGTAGTCACTAGCCATAGGTGGATAAATTTTAAAAACTAAAATCTAGAAAATTCACTTCCTTATTAAACTAGTTACATTTAAGGGCTCAAAATCCACATGTGTCTAGTGGGTACCACAAGACAGCAGATTTCCATCACTGTGAGACCTTTCAGTGAACATTGTTCCAGAACCTGGAAAGATATGTAAGACTATACTTGTTACATCATGAATAAAGAATCTACTAAGTGACTAGTATTTAAGGTTCAAGGAATCAATGCTACAAGCAGAAAACTAGGTAATATCTTCAATTAATATTTTTGTAAAAGATTATCTCTAGCCTTTTATTGATTGCATAATGGTAGTAAGTTTAATGTAAAGAAAATTTTAATTGAGATTTATGATTAGTCCAGTGGACTAATAATGGACCAAGAAATTATCTGTCTTCCACAACTCTGAGATCAGAAGAACTAGATGGTGCTCAGATACCACTGCCAAGTACAAGATCCTGGGCAGAGTGGGAGAAATCGAAATCATAAAGAAAACTAAAGAGACCAAAAATCAAAATCATAGAGATCAGTCTTATTGTCATTGGAGGGAGACAAGTGGGACCCTAAGACTGTGACAGGTAGTCTCAGGACTGAATTCACCTGTGTGCTAGAATAATCAACCATTTAAGATCAAAAGGGCACCATTTACCCAAGGACAAAGCTTAGAAGATTAGGAAAAGAACAGGCATGAAAAGAGGAAATGAAGGAACTGGGGTAAGTGATGTATACAAAAGGCATTGCAAAGGTTGAAACATTTAATATTGAGCATGGATTGTTGAATGTTTGATGGTCTACTTAGCACACCATCATTCAACTCACAATGAAAAGTTCAAAAACAAAAACACTTTTGTAGGAGACTAAGATAGATATAATTTAGGCTTTTGTTTTATGTCCTAGATCCACAGAGGAATGATAACTCTGGAGGGAAACGATGACGATGCCTAGAAGACATTCTTTCAGGTAGCAGGAGTCACATTCAAATCATTGTTGATGACAGAATCAGAAATGAATGAATTCACCAACAAATTCTTCCTGAGTCATCCCTCTTAGCAGCCAAAGGGGGCAAAGATCTGTTTTTTAAGTGTGCGGATGTGGACTCACAGTCACTGAGTCGATTCTGACGCATAATGATTCTATAGGATAGGATAGAACTGTCCCAGTTCTACTCTTTACAGGAGTAGAAAGCCTTGTCTTTCTCTGAGGAGCTGCTGGTGGATTAGAACTGCTGACCTGTGGTTAGCCATCCAACACATTACCACCATACTACTGGAGCTCCTGGGCTTTTGCGTGATATTTGATTTTTTTTTTTTTTTGCTCTTCTTTTGTTGTTACCGATGAATGAGGACGGATAGGATATTTGCAGTTAAAGTTGCAGGTTCTGCAGAATCTGACATTCTGATTGGCAAATTCTACCTCTTATTTTATCACTTTAGAATGTGATAACATTGAGCATAGAGGACAGAGTAATTTGGCTGCTAACCTAGATACCAGAGGTCCAAGTCCACCCCCAGGAGGCTCAGAAAGAAAGTCGTGGTGATCGACTTCAGAAAGCCAGCCGCTGAAAACCCAATGTAGTAAATGAGGCCACGCTCTCCTCTGACACACAGGGCACCCCCTGGAGACATAACTGAGTCACAACAACTCTGGAAGGTTTGCTTCCCATTGGGCTCTCTAGTTCTCAAGCTCTCGGAATTTCCTAATTCAGATTACATCCTTCCAATTGGCTTCTTTACCCTCCGTTTTTTCTTCTCCAATCACTTTGCAATTAACTGCACAATACAAGAGACCTGGAGCTGATAATACAGGAATAGGGACCTGAATGTTACTCTTCTGTTTAAAAAAACTCATGAAGTCTTTCCTGTGGATGACATTGCTGCTTGAAGCAGTCAATGCACAGAAAGGGCCATAGGACCGGTCCCATTAAAACATAGCAACCCCTCACTGACCCATAGTGCTACCGAGGACAACACTGGAGACACAGTGTAGGAATTGTGCCCTGTCTGACCTTACCCCCACCCCCTACCCCCACTGGGGTGAAACACAAAGGGAATACAACAACAGCAAGAGGAGCAAAACAATGAAGTCTCTGAGGAATCCCCAAAATAAGACTTCATTGACAGGGCTTGGCACCTCATCTGACTTGATGGGAAAATATTCATATTGGTCAACAGACAGATCTAGAACTATTTGTAGGTTTGTTTGTTATTTTCTTGTCTATCTCTATCAGGTAGTCAGGATAAACAATCCTGAGAAGAGAACAATGGGACCCATGGTTCTGGGGAGACATGAGAGAGAGGGAGGTGGGGGAAAGGAAGGGAAGGGAGGAACCAAAAAGCCCAGGGACAAGAATAGAAGTGATCTAAAGTTGATGGTGCGGCAGTGCAATGTAGGCAAGAAGGATCACTGAAGGTCAAATGAAGGTTGAGCATGACAGTTGTGCAGGAGCAAAGTAAAAGGAAACAGGAAAGGACTAGGAGGCACGTACATATGTAAATATATTTATATATAACTATGGGGATATGGGTTTAAGTACAAATATTTTTATATGTTAAACTTTAAGGTAGCAGATGGACCTTGGGGCTCAAGGACTTCCTCAATGCAAGAACACTTTGTTTGAATAACCGGGAAATCTGTGATGCTCACCTTCCTGACATAATCACCGAAGACAAAAGGGGTGCATAAGCAACTGTGATATAGCATCTGGAATCTTAAAGCTATACAAGCAGTGCTCTAGCTGGAAAAGCAGCAAAGCCTACATGGAAGGAGCACACCAGTCTGTGTGATAACAAGGTGCCAACAGGATCAGACATCAGGCATCAGAAGACTCAAAGCCTTCTGTAGAAAATTGGACATTCCCTCATGGAAGGGTCACAAGGAAGGGGTGAACCAGTCAGTGTGCAGTACAGCACCAATGAAACATACAACATTCCTCTAGTTCTTTAATATTTCCTCCACTCCACTATCATGACCCCAGTTCTACCTTACAAATCTGGCTAGACCAGAATATGTACACTTGTACAGATAAGCGCTCTCAACACATGGAAGCCAGGACAGATAATCTCCACAGGAACAGTAAGAGAATAGCGATACCATGAGTGCTGGGGGGAAAGGTATGTGTGTATGTGTGGGGAGGGCAGGAAATGATCACAATGATTGGTGTATAACTCCCCCCTCCCCAGAGTGACTAATAACAGAAAATGGGTAAAGGGAGATAGCGACAGTGTAAGATGTGAAAATAATATCAATTTATACCTTATCAAGAGTTTATGAGGGGGGAGGGGAGAGGGAGGGAAGGAGGAAAAAAAAGAAGAGCTGATACCAAGGGTTCAAGTAGAAAGAAAATATTTTGAAAAGGGTGATGGCAACATATGTGCAAATGTGCTTGATACAATCAATGTATGGGTTGTAATATGAGCTGTAAGAACCCCCAATAAAATGATTAATTAAACAAAATGATTTATTAAAACAAAAGGCTTCTTTCCTTACAGGTGATAGTGCAAAATCTTTCACTATGTCCTTTTTAGCCTATTTCTCATCATTTCATCCTTCACCTCTTTTCAGCCAATAAGCTCTGTTTCCTCTGTCTGAAAAGTTTGTATCTGGATAACAGTCTTATCCTCCAATACAGAGCTAAACTATAAAATGCTGTGAGTTGCTCTGTCCTCTATGATTTGTAACACTCTCTAGTGACGATTTCTGCAAAGTAAGAATATTACTGTATTCATTTTGCATCTTCCTAAAACTGAACACCATGCTGGGCACCTGGTCCTACCTACCACTGCAGAGTCAATTCTAACTGTGACACAGTAAATCAATCTTTGCTGAATGAGACCCTGGGCCTTTCGACATGATGAAAGATAGGCTAAAAAATATTTTTTAATTGCTTTTCTACACTTGGAAGGTATGCTTTATAGTAACATCTTTCTCTCCCCCATCCTCTACAACTAGAGGCCCCAAATTCCTAATTTATTTCTTTATGGCTTCCTTGATCTCAAGTTATCTATAACCACTAATTTCTCTGGAGTTGGAATGCAGATTCTATTAACCAGGACTAGATTATGAACATTGAATTCATGAATTGTAGACGATTTTACGTAAAGAGTAGGCGGAACATATTTCCACAGGCGTCATAAATAACTTCAGATGCCCTTGTAAGAAACTCAGCAATAAGGTTCCCCTATTAGTTTTTCTTACTGAATGCATTTCCACATCAAAAAAGTGTTACCTACTATTATTTTGTTACCACGGTAGGTAAGATTTAATCTTTTAAGATAACAATTCCATTGCCTCAGTGACCATGTGACCATTCAGCATCACACCTATTTTAAATCTGCCATGTGCTTAAAACCTATTGCCCTTATTTATTCAACACTCATCATCTACTTGCTGCCAAGCAAGGTTACACAATGGTCACAAGTTAGCTAACACTGAAGATCTGGGGCTGATCTTCAGGGAGTCATGTTCATGTATGTATCATACAATTCACAAAATTACTGAGTTAGGTTGTAGGGGAATAGAAGACAAGTGATCAAAATTATGACATGTGCTAATTAAGCTTCTGAACTTTACTTGAGAGAGAGCCAGATCTATTAATGGCATTCATTGAAGTTTTACTAAGATCGTATTTGCAGGGAATGATAAAAGAAAATATGAGGCAATAAATCTAATAAGTGGCAGAATAGAGAGTGTCATACAAAATACAAGTGGAGTTTTATAATATGAGAAAACGGATTTGGCCACTGTGACGACTCTATTTATATTCATATAGCAGAAGTTTTGAAGTGAGATATAAGTTGGCTTTGTTTGGTTGCGTTTGGGAGTAGAATGAAGATCAAAGGTTTAATAGAATTTACAGGGAAGAGATTTCACCATGTACAAGAGCTGTTTGATAATAACATACAGGGTGCAGAAAATTCCTATGATAACAAATTACAAACATGATTGCTATGTGTAGCAGAGGTTCAGGGTGAGAGTCATAGGAAGTGGTTCCATAAGATGGGATTCCACTCGAGACCACAGGACGCCTGAATAAATGCTATTATACAATTAGAGTCAGGGCTGACTGGCAGGAAAATACATGAGTGTGCTGTCTGTTTGGAAGATAAATGTATCAGCAATGAGGAATAGGGCTGGCAAGAAGCTGTTATCAATGTCCAAATAGATAAGCAATGTTCACAGCTAAGTGGTGAAAATGAGCCAAGAGAGTACAGAAGAGACGTTCTACTTAATTGTTCATTAATATTATCAATTTGTGTAGTGGGAAGCCCTGGTAGCACAGTGGGTTACACAATGATCTGTTAACTGAAGGTCAGTCATTGGAACCAACCAGTGGCTCCATAAGAGTAAAATGAGATGTTCTGTTCCTGTGAAATTTAGTTTGGGAAACCCAATGGGACAGTTCTTTTCTGTCCTATAGGGTCACTGTGAGTCTGAATGGATTTGGATGTAGTAGGTTTGTGTTTTTTGGTTTCTTCCTGAAATTGTAGGATCAAATAATGATTAAGTACAATAACAGCACAGTCAGCAATGCAATGGAACGCTAACTGTAAGATCAGCAGTTCAAAACAGCAGTCAGCTCCATGGGAGAATGATGGGGCTTTTTATTCCTATAAAAAAGTGAGTCCCAGAAACTCACAGGTAGAGACAGTCCTACCTACGCGTTAGGGCCGTGAGGAGTCAACATCTCCAGGATGGCAGTGAGTGAAGTTTCTTCATGTCCAACATGTCAGAATGTTGAACAGGAGAACATGGTGACTGGCCCAACAACTTTGGACATGTCAGGAGAGCCCAGTCCCTGGAGAAGGACCTCATGCTTGGTAAAGCTGCGGTGCAGTGAAAAAGTAGAAGGCCCTCTTGACACAGTAGCTGCCACAATGCCCACAAACATAACAACCATGAGGATGGCGCAGACTTGGCAGTGTTTTGTTTTGTTCAGTTCTAATGAGGTCACTCTGAGTCAAAACCAACTGCATGGCGCCTATCGACAACAGTGAGTTTACGTCTTGTATACAACACCTGTCAAATATCATTGCTTGGGAAAGATGTGAGGGAAAACATTTTAAATCAATCTCTAATTAGTAAATCAACTAATAATCTCTGCAGCATACTGGTCTATTTTTTAGGATAATTGAAAAAAAAATTTCCCCTCAATATCTTTTCCCCATAGACTACTAAACTTTTTCCTAATGAACAATAAGCCATATGCTTCTATTTGCTAAGCACAATTTACAATTTATTTTCATTACTAAAAATAATAGCTACCTATTAAAGAGAACTAAAGATGCAAACAAAGAGGATTGTGTAAAAAGTACCCATGCTACAACTATTAAGAGCTTGGCACATTTCTTCATAATATTTTTATTATGCTTAAACATCACACACACATTTTTAATATCATCTGACATTTTTATATCCTGAATTTTCTTTTCCTAATTTTGAAATTAGTAAATGAATCTTGAGATTTTTTTTTCTGACCAAAAATTGATAGAAATGACATATTTTAATCCAACATATATGCTAGAAAATTTATTCTGGATATGTCTAATCTCATGTACATTTAAAACTCATCTACATATATGCAGCAATTTTACCACAGGTATTAGAGTATAAACTTTTAACAACATAAAATCTGGAGAGACTCTTGCTGGGGAATTTCAGTTCAATATTTATAGGCTCAGGTGTGTTTATTAAGTCACATAAATTCTCTGTGCCTCAGCTCTCAAATCTATAGAATGAGGAAATTGACAAGTTTCATTATTATATCTCAAACATCTGAACATTATTTTAAACATTATAAAGCACGCAAACTTTATTTATGTAAGCATTACTACACAATGGGCACCCCAAACCTATGCATGATATTAGAATATACTTGAGCAATTTCTCCAGTACAAGGAAAGATGTAGGAAGAAGAAAATGTGGGAACACAAAATGTTCACTGGGGAACTTTTCTCCACAGGCAATCCTGTGCCAGGAGGAAATATGTAGGGTGGCGAAAAAGGAGAGCCCTAAGGAGATGTGGGGCTACGAAAGGTGATGGCTGAAAAGAGCCCATCTAGGAAGTGAGGGAAATCAAAATTTCCTATACAGAAAATAAAATATGTGAGTTCCGGGAGGGTCGGTAAAACACTTGGGGACAGCACAATGAGGCTGAACCCAGAAGGAAAGAAAGCCAAGATACAGGTGCATTTGATGAACCCAGGAATAAGAAACAATAGATTCTGCTGCATAAAACTCTCAAGGTTTCTACTATATTGTACAGAGCAATAATTTTGCTTTTGTGTTTGGTACAAAACATAGTTTAAAGGTGAAAATTCTCGGGCTGAGCCCCGGTGGCGTAAGTGGTTGAGTGCGGAAGTGCAGCCCTCGGGCTTGGCGGTTCAAATCCAGCGGCGGCCCCAGGGAGCGGCACTGGGTAGCGCCCATGACCACCAGAGGCAGTGATGCCCCCCAAAAAACAAAGGTGAAAATTCTCTTATATTTTTGACTAATTAAAAATATTAAATTTTTTAAGTAATAGAGTAAAATGTTAATTCAGAGGAATTTATTCTGGAAGATTCTTACATCTAAGCATTAAGAGTATCTCTTCAATATCTCTTTGAAAATTCCAATCTATACTACTGAATACAGTATAAAATTAAAATGTGAAACTTTAAAGTGCAAAGAAAGCATGATAACAGAATTCTTGCTAATTTTAATAGATTATTTATTTACAACATGTCTTATAATTGTTATTCATATATTTTCTGCATCAATTATATAATTAGTCTGAGATTTTATTTCCTGAATTATCTCTAGCTTATCAAAATTCTATGCTTATCGTACATGAATTAATTTGTGTCACTTATTTTATGAGTTTTATGTCTTTATATGCTTGTACCAATGAGCTGATACACAGGTATGACACATGGAGATGTCAAAGACTAAATTCCTTTCTCCTATGAGCATGTCAGGAACAGCTAATCATTCAAGGAATATCCTGTTTGTTCTCTCTGGTATACTTTATGGAGACTTATTTTTCATTTATTCCTTTAGTAAACATCTCCATAGTAGTAACTAGATGCCAGATACTATGCTACGCTTGAACACACACACACACACACACACACACACACACACACACAGCAATAGAATGTGGATCAAGGCCTGCTGGGGGAGAGATGAGTTTAAAAGGCTACATAAACTCACAGGAAGGGCATCTGAGGCTGAGTCTGTTGATAAGGTTTGTATTGGAGAGTGTGAGAAAGCAAATGAAAGTGGAAGAGGAAGCTTCCCAAGAAAATCTTGAAACATCAAAAATCAGTCAAAACGAGGGTAGGGCGCATTTGGAACGTGCCCACACTCCTAGAAGGCCTGCACACGTGTACAAACATCGTGTAAAGTGATGTGGTGCTACCTAAAACAAATAGGAGTGAAAATCACATATGACCAGCATACCTCTGGTGGATCTCGACCCTGACTAAATAAGAAATACAATATGAAGAGACGTCTGCACTCTGAGGTTCACGGCAGCACTGTCCCCAGCAGCAAGCAGTAAAAGCCCAACAGCAGAGGAGCAGCTAGAGAATCTCAATACATGCACACCGTGGAATATTATGCATCATTCAAAAAATCCTTCATGAAACTACAAAGTTCTTCACAACATGGATGGACTTCAGCACGCCATGCTGAGTGAAGTTCATCCATCACGAAAGGGCCAACAGCGAATGAGAGCATCACTGCAAGGACAAACACCCTAACAACCACAGGTATCTGTGCTCAGGTCACGTCCTCATTTAACCCGCTTTCCCAAACAGGTTTCTGTCTAAACTTTACAAGCCATGTATCACTGCTGTATTTGGACATTTAAAAAAACACTTCTTTAGAGGCAACTTTGCCTCAGCTGGGGTCAGTTTTTTTTATTTCAAGGGACATAGAAACAGAGCCAAATAGATTCGACCATCTAGCACTGTCCCATGGCTACCCCAAATAACACATAGTCAATAGTGACCTACAAATTTCCGTGGGAATTGAGTGAGGGGAGGGTATGACTGTCTGTGAGATGGTAATTTACCTTCTGTTGGTGGGTAAGACAAGGAAGGGCAGCCTGCCCTCAGGGAAAATGTTTGACATGACTGATACAGGCTCCCATGGGAAACTCCACCCAGTATTCTTGGTGATCATACATCTTTTTTTTTTTTTAACCATTTCATTTTCAGTGCTTGGTGACATAGACTGTGTTCTACAGGTTGGCTAGATTTTAGATTTTGTCTTTTTGAGATGTACAGCATTCTTCATAGACCACATCAGAATTATGTGGTCTGGAAACCAAATTAAGGAAATAGGAGTTTACCTTAAAGACACCTTTTGCAAATGAAGGAAATGAAATCTTCCTTTAGACAATAGGAGGAAAGGACTGCTATCCCAACGTCATGGATTTGGAAGACAGTGGACTCTGGTTCAAATCTCTTGCTTTTGAGGTTGATCGGTAATTGGCAACTTAAAGCTACCATATACTTGTTATTTTGTTACCTTTGTGTTGGGGGAGGGGGATTTTTCTATGTGTGTGTACCATGCCTTAGGCTTAGTTTTGTCTTGGTGAATAAACATCACTAAACTTTATGTCTAATCCTCATTGCTTTCTTAAACTGTGTTGTTTTTTTTGGTTTTCGTTTTGGTTTTTTGGACATTACTTCCCTCTGGGTATTTTTAACCGCATATTTTACTTAAAAACTTTCCTATAAATATATTATTTCCTTTGCCCAAATGTATTTAAAAATCTGTACCACTGATTAAGGATCTTATGATTAGAATTAGCAAATGTTTATGGAATGTACTTAACTTATTTTTTCAACAAGCTGATAAGGCTGCCTCTAAAGTGAATGAGAGGTATATATAAACTTTAGGTGTATGAATAGATTTTGAGCTTGCACTAAATCATATGCTCTAATCTAAAAGTAATTAGTTCTTACAATGTTGCTCTGCTTAATTCTTGCTCTCCAGTAATCACTGAAGATATAGGTACTATAGTCAAGTGTGCTGAGGAAATCAGATAAGACCTGGCTACTAAAAAAATAGCCCCTGGAGTAGTACAGACTAAGTGAGATGTGAGCTAAATCCACATAAAAAGTACACACCAGCCCATGTAAGCCAAAGATTATAAATACTAAAATCCATAATCAGAGGAGTAAATTGTATTAGTTCTTAAATTCTGAGCACCTGGTTGGGTGAAGGGGAGTGAAAGTCCAAAGTTCATTTGCAGAGTCCCTACTTGACCAGGGATGTAAATAGTCTTGCCTTCAGACAATGTACACTGGAAAGTAGATTACTGGGAATATAGTTAGTTAAAATTTAACATATTATTGTTTACCCTTTTGATCAATTTCTAATTTGTCCTAGTTTTTATTATGTTTGGGATTGAAGTTTTTGTTCTTTACTTGTTACCATAATTAGGTTTTTTTAAAAAATGATTTTCTTTATATGAAATCCAGGACAAGTAATCCATAGAGACAGTAACTAGGTTAATAGTTCCTTAGAGTTATGATAGGGGATGGTGGAGAGTAATGGGAAGCTCGTAATAATGATTCCAAGAGTTAATGCAATGTCCAAAAACTGGTAATGGTTGCACAACCCTTTTTGATATTTTTAAACTATTTAACTATATGGCACACAAATTATATGCCAATTAAATAGTTAAAAATAAATATAAGTAATCCCAGCAAAATACAAGGGGCAAGAGGAAGTAATATGCTTATGTTGAGGGTGCAATGTGAACTTTGTAATGGCAAACGAAGCAGTATCTTTAAATGTGAGAGCGCAGCGCATTTAAAGAAGTATAAGCAGTCCAGGGTTAGGCATCTGGGGAGCCCTAGCGGCTGCTAACCTTCTGGTCAGCAGTTCAAACCCGTCCGGCCCTCCCCAGGACAAAGACGGGACCACGCCTCCGTGGACAGCGTGTGGAGCACTTCTGGTCCTCCCAGATAGTCACTGTGAGTCAGGACAGACTGGGTGGCAATCAGAAGCAGATTGGAAATGACCCTGTATAACACAGACTTGGGAACTAAGGCATTTGAAACATCGACTATCTGAGAGCCTGCAATTCAGCGTATAGACAGTATATGAATATCTTTATATAGTTTAAAGAAAAATGATTATTTTATATAGCTTCCTATGGTGCTATATGGAATCTTCGGAGTAATCTGGAAACATCTACAAGTAATCTGGTGCTAAGATTCTGATAAAGTTTCTTCAAGGTTTGCATATGGAAACATCTGCTCCCCATTCCTCCAGGAGCAGGAATACATCCATAATGTGCTACATTGAAAAAGGAGCTTTCAGGGCGACCAACCTTACAGTGAGGTTGCATAGTAGTAGTATGCTCCTCCTACATATGAAAAAAATTTTTTTCAAGGAATCTGGATTCTAATTCAAGAGTCAATAAATGTTATATTCATTAGGTACTACATAGGAGGGGGCTTCAAAAGTTCATGGGACAATGAAATTAAAAGATAAGGAATTTTTCCAAGAACTCCTTTTGAAGCCTCCTTAGGAAATCTCTATCTAGTCTACTTCTAAAAGAGACTTGAATCAGAGTGAACTACATAAAGGCACTTCAAGATGTGCTATCGATTCAATTCTGATTCATAGTGACCCTATAAAACAGAGTAGAACAGCCAACAGAAACAGTTGGTTTCCAAGACAGTAACTGTACGCAAGTAGAATGTCTCATCTTCCTCCTATTGAGTGGGTGGTGGCTTTGAACTGCTGACCCTGTGGTTAGCAGTCTAACACATAACCATGACGTCACCAGGGCTCCTGATCTAAACTAAAGATCTCAGCTACAGATAATCTAAAGTGTCTCAGAAAAATTTGAGATACGCTATTTCTGGGAAAAATTAAAATCAGGTATCTTCTAGTCATGACGCTAATTGCACACAATATGCAATATTATAAAATATTACAAACTCTGGGTTGCTTAAATGGTTAAGTGCTTAATTGTTAGCTAAAAGGTCTGGACCCCACACACGGTGCCTTGGAAGAACAGATCACAGTCTTGAAAGTACAATAGAGCAGTTCTACTTACACACAGGGTCACCATGAGTCAGAATCAATATTGGGGTAGTTACAAAATTTCATGCCATTTGGAAGATAAAGATACATAAAAATGTAGGGGTGGTATTCAACCTGTCAATCAGGTCAGACTAACAGTGCCTCCTTGTGGATATGGCCCTCTCATAAAGAGGGTCCTGGGAATCTTACCCTCTCTCTGTCTTTACCTTGCTGCTGGCTGACCCTGATTGTTGCCAGAGTCCTGTGATGTTACTATCACCATTGGATCCGTAAGACTTTGCACACACCAGCCTGGAATCTTCCAGCATTTTGCATCATTGCTTGTGGTGGGGTGAGCCTGAAGAAGGACTTATGGACTTGAGTTGGATCTTTTCTTGAAATATAATTACTTTTTCATATAATACTATTTATTACATAAAATATTAGTGTCGCTGGATTTGTTTCTCTAGTCAACTCTGCTTAATATAAACACTAACATTATTTTTGCTTAAAAATACGAACATGAGAATATCTACCTTTTATGCAAAGTATTAGACTAAATGCTAGTGAAGAGAACAATGGTCTACCTTTATATATTTACACTATACTCACAAGCCACTCACTGTTTCCTAGCAATGAAAGCACCCTGATGTCTTTCTCAGAGTTTCCTCATTTTCTGATAATTTTAAATGACAAAGTGAAAGGAATCAGCCATACCATAAAAAAATAAGTCGCCCCAATAAAATAATTTAAAAAAATAAGTCACCTCAGAAGAGGGCTGCAGAAATCATTTTCCTCTCTTTCTTGAGAAAAAGTCATGCTCTGGGTACCATAACCAAAGAAATTTGCTAGTACACACACAAAATTCCTAGATGGGGAAAAAATTGGTGGCCATAGACCAGTTACCAGCAAGTCAAGCAGACACAAACATCACAGTACACAGTTGTTTACCAAACAGCCCTGTGCTATTGGTACAAGAAGGGCATGAAAGCAATGAGAGGCAGAACCAAACCCACAGTGGAGAGGCTGATTCTCAAACACACTGCTCCAGCAGGGGACCTGGCCCAGGGCCTGGCAGGTAGCTTCTCCCTGGTTCTACAAGGCACCGCAGTGAGCAATGGAGGCGGCAAGGGCGACTGGGTGAGCAAATGCTCTCTGCTGAATGCAACTTCCAACTCTGCGTGGTGAGTCCGTTAGTCTCACTTCTCCTTTCCAACCTTTATCATTAGCCCCTGGCAGAAAGAGCTAGCCCTTTTCTACCTATCACTGGCAGCACAGGCCCCTCTTGACTTCCACAGAGAAGTCAAGTAAGAAAAAAGTAAATCTTTAACTTACTAGCTCTTTCTCTATTACGAAAAGTATCTCACATTCTGGCTTCATTTTTTTAAAATCAGTGCTCTTATAGGTGCTCTTGGTGTGTGGTCAGGTTGGTAGTAGAGGCTGCTAACCACAGGTCAACAGTCTGAATGCCCCAGCTGCTCCACAGGGCAAAGATGAGACTGTCTCGTGCTATTAGAACCTAGAGTCTTAGCAACCCAAAGAGGTGTCCCCGTCTGTTCTCTAGGGTCACTATGATTTGGAACGAATGCCACAGTAGTGGATATGTATGCTATAGTTTATATCTAAAGAAACGGTTCTCAACTTGTGGGTGGCGACCCTTTTGAAGGTCGAATGATTCTTTCACTGGGTCACCCAATTCACAACAGCAGCAAAATGACAGTTATGAAGTGGCAACAAAAACAGTGTTATGGTTGGGGGGAGGGGGGGTCACCACAAGCCGAGGAACTGTGGTAAAGGGTCTCAGCACAAGGAAGGTTGAGAACCACTGCGCTACAGTCTACGTATTTTTACTTCTTACTTCTAGATGGATGCTCTAGACAAGCTCTAAGTTACCATAAATGCGATTTCTTCTGGCTATTTAATTTTCCTAAAGTGAGTGTATCAAGGTCCTTTGTTTAAAAATATATATTATAATAACTGTGCCGTGAGTTACATTAGCCCTGTTGTTGCCACTGAGCTGGTTTTGACTCACAGTGACCTTAGGCACAACAGGCGGGAACACCGTCTAGTTCTGCACACAATTGTTAGCACGCTGCAGATCGTTGTTGCAGCCACTATGGCAATCTATCTTGCCCTGAGCCTTGCACTTTTTTCGCCCTTCTATCTAGCATGCTGTCCTTTTATAGGAAAAAAATCTCTCCTGATAACATGGCCAAAGTATGTGAAACATGTCAAAAGCACATGAGGTGAAGTTTCATCACCCTTGCCTATAAGAACATTCTAACTGCACATCTTCTAAGACATATTTTTGTTTGTTTCTTTTGGCAGTCTATGGTACTTTCAATATTTTTCTCCAGCACCACTTTTTTCAAATGCATTGACTCCTCCTCAGCCTTCCTTAGTCAATGTCCAACTTTCACATGCTTATGGAACTGTTGAAAACACCATGGCTTGAGTCAGGTGTGCGTTCGTTCTCAAATAATTGCTGGTTTTCCAACACAGCAAAATGTTGAACTACAACACTGAGATAAGATAGCCTCTATCCACATTGGAGGAAATCTAGTCAATACAATTATTATTCAAATTCAAGGACCAACAACTAAAGCTATTGATGCAATATTAAAGAATTCTACCAAGGTCTTTAACCTGAAATCAAGCAAACATATAATCAAGATGCACTGATTACAGGTAATTGGAATACAAAGATTGGAAACAAAGAGGATAGCATATTATTTGGGAAAGTATGGTCTTGGCGACAGAAATGAAGTTGAAGACCATGTGATAGACTTTAGCAAGAACAACAACTTCTTCATTGCCAATACCTTTTTAACCACACAGTGACTATATAAAGGGTACTTCTTCAGACAGAATACACAGAAAGCAAATGGACTATATCTCTGGGAATAGATGATAGAAGTTCAGTATCAGCAGCTAAAACCAGGCCAGGGGCCAACTGTGGAACAAACTATCAACAGGATCAAATGTTGAAGCTGATTAAAATTAAAACAAGTCCACAAGAGCTAAAATATGACCGTGAGTCAACCTCATCTGAATTTTGAGCACATCTCAAGAACACTGGACATGAATGATTCACTGGATATTAATGACATGAATGATTCACTGGACATTAATGACACAATAACTGATGAGCTATAGGACAGTGTGGCATTTAGATTTATATGTCAACTTGACCCTGTGTGAAAGTACAGGGGTGGAGTCCAAACTATTAATCCAGAACAACCTATTAATGCCTCATTGTGGGGGGTGGCCATTTATGTAAGAAAGACAGTATGGAACTTCTTCCTCCACTTTCTTGTTCCGTTACCCTCTCTGCTTGCTGGGACTTCTGTGTTAGGCTATTGACCTTGAGAGACAAACTCTAAGCTGTGAGTGCCTGACCATGTTTCCAGAAACCTTTTCAGATGCCTTCCATCACTGTCTCCTACTTTTTCACATCGACAATTACAGTCTTTTCTTCTTCTATTGTTTTTTCATGCAGATAAATGCACATAATGTACAGGTATATTTCTAAAGTATGTTCATGCATCTCCATACCTGCCTTCAGAGAATAAGGACATATTAAATTACTGTTGTACATTTTTCTTTAGCCACTCAATACTAATTACCTACTGTGTGTGCTACCTCCTGCTTTTCGTTCTTATAGACAACTCTGAATAGGGCATTTCTTATTTTAGCCAGTTTATCATTGAGGAAGACACCTAGCAGCTGGGTGAGGGGGAAACAACAAGTTTCCTCTGCAGAAGACAGGCCAGTTGACCCAGCTGTCAGTGGCAGAAGAGAATGCCTGTCTTATGAAAGTCTCATATACAGAATGTCTTGGTGAATTTTGGATTTTTTGTCTATCTTAATGGTTAAATGAGTTTGATTGGTTTTCTATTATGAATTAAATACTTTTTCATATGTATAAGGATAGTGACATTTCTGGAAAGACTTTTTGAACTTTTAGAGTTCTTTAAAAGTGATGCATTCTAAAAAAAATGCATTCCAGATCTTGTCTATCCTGTAACTCTCAAATAATTATTTTTCAGTTTCTTGCTTTTTTCTTCTTATATATATGAGAAAATTACCTATTTAAAAAATCACTTTATTGGGGGCTCATACAACTCTTAGTACAATCCATCCATATATCCATTGTATGCAAAGCACATTTGTACCTTTGATGCCATCATCATTTTCAAAACATTTTTTTCCACTTAAGTCCCAGTATTGGCTCCTCCTTTTTACATCCCTTCCCTGCTACCCCCTCTCTTATGGACCCTTGATAATTTATAAGCTATTATAATTTTGTCATGTCGAACGCTGTCTGGTGGTTTTCCTTTGCCCACTTCCCCGCTGTCCACACCCCAGGGAGGAGATTATATGTAGAATAAGATCCTTATCATTGGTTCCCCCTTTCTGCCTCACCCTCCTTCCATCCTCCCAGTATTGCCACTCTCTCCACTGGTCCTAAAGGGATCATCTGGACTGGATACCCCATGTTTCTGGTTCCTATCTGTACCAGTGTACATCTGGTCTAACCAGATTTGTACGGTAGAATTCAGATCATGATTGTGGGAGGGAGGGAGCATTTTAGAACTAAAATTGCCTATTTTTATTTAATCAAAGTCATTAGTTCATTACTTTTAGACAGTGTTTCATAGTTGAGAAAAAATTTCAGTCTTTGGTTATAAAGAAACGCTCTAATGTTTACTTCAGCACTTCTATGATTTCATTTCATATGTAAATACATCTGTATTTACATATGTGATCCTCAGTTTCTGATATTAAAAGCAGATCAAGTATGTTAGCCCTTCAGCAGAACTGTTGTTGTTGTTAAGTTCCATCAAGTCAGTTCTGACTTGGAGCAGCCTAAAGACACCAGAATGTCATACCACCTGGTCCTGAACCACCCAACAACAACAGAATGCCCAAACCAAACTTACTGCCGTAAAGTCGGAGAGCACTATAAAACTACCCCGGGGAGGGGGGGGTGGGGGCTCCTGGGCTTGTAATTCTTTATAGAGGAAGAAAGTCTGATCTTTCTGGCTGGTTGTTTCAAATTGTTGACCTTGCAGTTTGCAACCCAACACACATTCATTCCCTTGGCCACCAGGGCGTCTAGATCATATATTAGCCATCTAAAAAAGTCTCAGTAAGCTAAAAACAAATACAAATGCGCAAAGAATGCCCTTGAATCACAATAAAATTAAACTAAACATAAAAATGTGGAAATTTGGAATCTCCACAAATAGTTAAAACTTAAACAACATATGTCTGAATAACCAAGAGATTACAACAAAAAATTCAAAAGGAAAATTAAAAAATGCTAAGATCTGATTTAAATATAAAATTTGGGAAACAAAATATAAAAATAGAGAAAACACAGGAAAATTTATAACTAGAAAAGGAAAATGTAGCTTAAAATAGGAAAGAAAGAACACAAATTAAAAACTCTTATTTACAACTCTAGCAAAAGAGAAGAAAACTAAACCCAAAGCAAACAGAACTGAAGAATTTGATGATTATAGTGGAAAACAAAAAAACAGAAACATTTAAAAAACATAAAACCTAGAAAAGCTATATATACAATCAAACCAATAGTTACCTCCTTGAAAAGACCAACAAAGTTGGCAAAATACAAGAAAAAGAAACTACAACTGAACACAAGTTATAAGGCACACTATGTAAAGGGATACCATAATAAAGCAGACAAAGGGGAAATTCAGAGAAAGACACAAATTACTAATAAGTTCAAGAAACAAGATTTGAATAGATATAATTGGTAAAGAAATTGAATTCAAAATCTTCCCAATCAACACACACAAGGCTTCAGTGATGAATCCCGCTAAGCATTTAAGAAATAACACCAATCCCTTACAAACTCTTTCAGGAGATACAAGAGCAGCAAACAACTGTCACATGTGATTCGATGAGGCCAGAATTACCCTTCTTATGAAGTCAGTCAAAGGCATCACAAGTCAATAAAAGCATACTAATATTGCTCATGAATATGGATGCAAAAAATCCTCAACAAAATATTAGCAAACAGGCTGAGCCCCGGTGGCATAAGTAGTTGAGTGTGGGACTGCAGCCCGCGGGCTTGGTGGTTCAAACGCAGTGGCTGCTCTCAGGAGCGGCACTGGGTAACGACCACAACCACCAGTGGCAGTGATGCCCACAAAAAAAAAATTATTAGCAAACAATAACAACAAACAAGTCCAGCAATATCAAAAGGATTCACACCAGCCAAATGTAACATATTCAAGAAATTCAAGGCTAGTTTATTATTCAAAAGTCAATGTCATATGCAGAATTCCACATTTTATGTCTTAAGAAATTTGTCTCTACTCTAAGATCACAAAGACGTTACCCTGCATTCATGTGTAAATGTTTGTTTTAACTTCACATTTAAATATCTGAACTACTTTCATTTTGTTTGTGGTATAAGGTTCCAATTTCTTTTTTTTCACATTGACAAATGTTGCCCATGGCCCATTCTTTCCCTACTGAAATGCACTGCCATCACTATAGAGATGAAATGTCTGTAGTGACCTGTTTCTAATGAAGATCTTTCTTCATTTCCTTTTTAAAAAATTCCTAATTTCCTCTAATAACTATAGTTTTATAATAATTCTTAATTCTTAAATTGCTCTGAGCTTGCTCTTATTCTCAGAAAGTCTTGGCTATAAATGGTTCTTTGTTCTTTAGAGCTGATTAACTTCCAACAAAACAAAAACAAAAACGTATCTGTTAAGATTTGAGATTGGCTTATTAAATTGAAATTAATCTATCAACATAATACATCACTTTTCCACATTTATGTATCCCTTCTCTAATCAGAAACTATCACAATAAATTATGTTTCATGATTGATTATATAAAGTAAACATTACATGGTGATTTTAGATTTTTTTTCTCCCAAAATTTCATTCATGCCTGCCCCATACCCCAGGGATTTAAATCAGACTGGTGTGTGAGTGTGTATGTGTGTGTAGGGGTGTGCACAGTTGACAATAATTATAAACTACAGCCCTCTGTATCTTTTAATTACATTCTTGGCCACATCACTATCAAAGTAGAAAATGAAAAGACAACTGGCAAAGAAACAATAACAACAAGAAGAAGCATGCCAGCTTTTGCTATTTCTATTTAAAAAAAGACAAAAACCTCAAACCAATTCAACTCTTTAAGAGTCAAATTTTAACAAACTATAGAAATGATCCCTGAAAATATAGTCTTAAGATTCAAATTTTAAAAGGCAATTTCTCCATAATGCTACAACAACAATATAGATGAAAAATAAAACCTTGACCTTATAGTGTTTCTGAACACTGCAACTTTGATTATGTCACCTAGTAATCTACTTGCTACATCACTGTAAACCCAGCTTTCTTCAGCCAGAAGTCTTACTGTATACGAACACACATGCTTTCTTTTCTCTATCTTCTCAAGCCAAGGGCTCCATCATTATGAAGCAGTAAGAGATAGAAGTCCTAACGCGAACACAAAAGTGAATGGGATTCTAACTGGTAACTGCAGGGCATCTCACCAATAGGTGGTTCCTTCTGATGGATTTCTACCATCTCTCTACATTGAACAGCTTTCTACTGCAACAGCCTGCGGATGAAAAGGGAAAACTTCCAGAGGAGCACGGTGGTGCTGGCACGTAGCTGACTATCAATAAATAGATATGAAGTGAGTTCACTGCTGTGATTGTAATGTAAATAAATTGTATTTTCTGCACCAAAACCAAAATGTTACACTTCATTTGCTTTCAGAAATAGTCCTATCATTACTGCCTCGAAGATGGTCTTCTTTGTCTTAATTCAACTTAAAACTCTGATATTAGAAGAGGAAAAAGAATGCAGGTCTATAAAACTGGCATGCTATCCTAAGAGGTAAATGATGCGCATTCTGAATTCATACATATTTACATGTTTCAAAAGTTTGAAAGATCTGTTCCTCGTTTATACTTTCAAGCAGCATTTGGAAATAAAATAATATTAAAAAAAAACACAGGCCAATCTCTGGGATGTAGTTAAAACTGAGAGGTCTGCTTTCATTTTGCCCTGATTCCAACTGCTCAGAACAAAGAAAATTTAATTTATTTGCCTGAAAGACTAATCAGATATAGATGTATTTTAAACCACTGCACCACCAGGGCTCCTGCCTTCTACAAGATGCCGGGCATTTATGTATCTTTGACACGTAAAGCCTGCACTGAGCAAACGTGCCACCTTTACTCCCGGAGCTTCATTACTGACAGAAAGCGCAGAGGATGAAAAGATCTAAGTATGAGAGCAGTTAGGGTTCACTAGCACGAATGAAAAATGCAGTGCTACTGTCACCTTGGCAAAATCACAGTTCTGAAAATATCCTATCCCTTAGAATTAACAGACGGGGTTCCCAATACTTTAAAAAAGACGTGCTGTGTATCTTAAAATGAGTGTGTTGGTTAATTAATTCTCTCGTCCCCTGCTACCAACCATGTACTGTACAATCTGTTATTATTCGCTGTCCTATAGATCATCTGTTCTTGGTGCTGGTTTGTTCCAGAAAGAGAGGCAGCTGCAACACTATATCCCTGTTCAACCTGAGGACCATCTGACTTTAATTGTAACACACAGCTTGATGTGGCTCTGCTTATGAGACGCCAAAGTATCGTCTGCAATAATCTGGAAAAGCAGAAACCTGCCAACAGAGGGCTGAAAACAGGGGCTTGGGCTGTCTGGCTGCCTGACGGGCTGCAGGAAATATGATTAATGAGTAAGGTATAATGATATCAGGAACCCGATTAGCACCACAAAAAGGTCACAGATCAAAGTAGTATGCATTTCATGAGTTACAATCATTGCATACAATCTGTGGGCTTGAAGAGGTAACCAAAGAGAGGAAGGGATAAAGCTCTTATGTGATAACATGCTAACAGATAAAGAAAATATCACACTAATAATTTACTCACTTAGACAAAGTTAACCAGGAATTATCAAATGAATCAATCTGGACTCGACAGAGAAATTTTTATCACAGATGTACAGTAAATACTTTTGAAGGAATTATTTGGTAATTAAACTTTTTCATAAACTTACATACAAAAAAATCAAGTCTATTTTCTAACTACTAATTTAAATGATCAGACAAACAATACTTGTTCGATTCTGAGAAATGTTTAACATCTGCAGTGAGTTTCCATACAATATCATCTCCAACTGTTAGCCTGTTCTGAGCCTAAGTGATGAAGACAGCTGCAAAACTCCTAGGCAGAAGAATCACAAGGAACATGTTAAACTTCTGGGATCAGAATAAAGGTGGAGCTAATCTGGTAACATTTTTTTGCATACAATTTCAGAGTTATCTAAGTTTAGTGCACAGGCAGCCAAAAGACCAAGTTTGACTGGAAAACAATTTGACACCTTCTTATCCACGATGTCCTTCACAAATCCATTCCAACAGAGCAGGCTTTTCAGTGGTAAAGGCAGTCGGAGTGGAGAGAAGTACTAGGGGGCAGTGGCTTGCAAACATTTATGCAAATAAATGTTCAATATATTAGTGTGTGCATGAGTGGGGGGGGGGTTACTGAAGTACCTCTGCTTCAGAAATTTACTTTAAATCAATCATATTACAAGCTTCTTTGGACTTCTGATAAAATTTATGAGGCTAACAGTTAACAGAGAACTGCTTCCTTTCAAATATAAACTTTGAAGCTATATTTGGGAATTAGTGTTCAAATAACAAAATGATCTTAATCTTTTTCTTAACAATATGTTCCTCAGAAATGAGCTAATTCTTTATTTAGTTCAGTCTAGTACGGTGGCACAGGGGATCAAGTGCCAGACTGCTAACCGAAAGGGAGGCAGTTTAACACCAGTAGTTGCTCCAAGGGAAAAAGATGAGACAGTCTTCTTTCATAAAGATTCCCAGTGTGACAAACCCAGGGAGCAATTCTAATCTCTGCAATAGAATCATGTACATTGGAATCTATTCCATGGGTTTGGTTTGATTCTTAATTACAACTTTCAAACAGTTTCATTGGCACTTCATCCATGTATCAAGCAATTCAAAAGTTAAATTATAACACAAAGAGTTGTACAATGGTAACTAAAAACAATTTTTTAAAGGTAGTGATTCAAACCCCAAACCCGCTACCATAGAGTTGATTCCTTCTTATAGCATTCTTCCAAGACAGAGCAAAACTGTCTCTTTTGTACTTTTGGGGGCAAATTTTTAAAGTAGCAGAAAGTCTTATCTCTCTCCCTCAGAGCAACTGGTGGGTCCAAAATGCTACCCTGCCCTTAGCAACCCAACATGCACCTGACTACAAGAGGTGGTTTAAAAGGCACCAATGAAAAATGAGCCACATGAGCCACAGAACAGAAGACAAACATGTGCTAGATAAAGAGCTCTCACTGAAAAATTGTCAAGAATTCTTACAACTCAATAAGAAAAGACAAACAAGCGCAATTAAGATAGGGGCAAAATATTTGAATAGATACTTCATTAAAAGACATATATAAATAGCAAACAAGCCTGTGGAAAGAAGCTCGACATCAGTCATTTAAGAAAATTTCTTCCCTTGGAATCAATTCCAGCTTACAAGGACCCTAAAAGGCAGGGAAAAAGTGCCTCCACAGGGTTCTCAAGGTTATAAATCATTAGAGAGGCTGACTGCTACACACTTTCCCCATAAAAGAGGTGGGTTTTTTCAACTACTCATGGACATTAATCTGTAGGTGCCAGGCCAATTTCTTAACCATGGTTCTCAACCTGTGGGTCGGGATCCCTTTAACAGGGGTCGCCCAATTTCTAACAGAGCAAAATTACAGCTATGAAGTAGCAATGTTATGGTTGGGGGATCACCACAACATGAGGAGCTGTATTAAAGGGTCAGGCATGAGGAAGGTGGAGAACCACTGCTCTAGAGAATTTCCAAGGCTGTGAATCTTTATGGCAAAAGACAGCCTCACGATGTTCCCCAGGAGCGGTCGGTAGGTTTCAATCACTGACAATGCAATCCAAGGGGCAACACATGCTCCAAAGCGGCACCAGGGCTTCTTCAGGGACCTACCAGTCTGGTAAGGCTGACAATACCAAGGTGAACTCTCGTACATCACTGTGGAAATGCAACAGGACAGTACATATATTCTTACCACATTAACTAGGAATCTACCCAACAACCACAACAAAAACAAATGTCCCGGCAAAGACCTGTATGCAAATGTACCTAATAACCCCAAAGTGAAAACAAAGGAAATTTCCATCAAATATTAATAAAATGTGGTACATTCAAATGCCATCAAATATTATGGAGCAACACAAGGAAACAAACTACTGATAAATACATGGGTGATTCTCCAAAGCAGTATGCAGTACATAAGAGGTCAGAAACAAAAGAAAATATACATCATATATAAGAAGGCAAAATATTAGAGAAAGAACCAGGGGTGGCCTGTCTGGGAGGGCAAGCAGAGACTGACTGTAAACAGACACAGGGAGGTGTTTGAGTGTGAGGTAAGTGTTCTTACATTGGCTAATGGGGATGACTACACAACTGTATAAATTCATTAAACACCGTTAAATCGACACTTTATCAAGCACATATAAATTAATCTTTAAGAAAGAAATCTTTTAAAAATTTAGACATTGGGGAGGGGGCACTAGAAGTGATGGTGATTACATAACTCACTTTAAAAGCGATTTAACCGAGGAATGGGGAGGATGTTATAAGATTGATTGGGGTGACGATTGTACATCTCTTCTTGATATAATTAAACTATTGAAATGTGAGATATGTGGACTAAGTGCCAATAAAATAGTTTTTAAAAAGTAGGTAACAATGAAAACAAATACAAAACTGCTGAATAAATGCACCCTCTGTTCACTTCAATGTATCCTTAGGGGGTGGGGAAAACATTTAAAAGTTTGACTTCACCCTCAACATTTTTCAAGGCTAACTTTTCATTTGAGGCTCTTTTTACTTTAATTGCAGACACTTACTGAGAATCTTTGAAAATTCTCAGGGTAAAGTGAAGTGCAAAATACCATAAAGACTATGATAAAATAATAGGAACCATCTGTGTACTGTAAGTCAGATAATGTTCTAGGTATTTTCTGTACATAATTTCAATTTCGCACTCATAATTTACAAGTTAAAAATGAGGAAAACAGGCTTGGGAAGGTTACATTGCCTACAGTCCTCCAGGAATGGGACGGATCCAGGATTGGGCAATGTGGCCTAATTTCAGAACCTGTGTGCTTTGCACTTCCCTGAACTGCTTTCAGGATATATGAAATTTCAGAATAATGAGATTGTAGCCAGGGTCTAGAAGGTTAAATCAAATTAGCTTGAAAGGTAATTTGAAACTAAAAGACTCATCCAGAAGAGCAAAATGCAGCAAATTTTCTTATTTAACTGTAAACTTTTAAAATAAAATATATATTTCACTTAAAAATGGAATATAGTAAAAATATAATTCCAAGTACTGAGAGGAAAGCTCCAATTATAAACTTTATGAAACTTAGAAGTACACTGCTCTTTATAGAATACTACATGTTACACAATCCATGTCACACAAATGAACAGCTCACTAAAAGTACGAAAACCTATAATCACTATCATCATTATTACTGTGCTCCTGCTTTCTTAATTTTCCTATACATTTTTAAGTTTTCATATTTAAATTAATAAGTGAGCCTTTCCTCCAAAAGATAAGTACAGAATTTAATTCAAAAATCTTGTTTCTGCTACGCAAATGTGTAACAGTCTTTCAAACTGGGGCATATCTGTAGGTTAAGTAAACAGGAATTGCAATAAAATCATAGAAATCCACATTAAACAAAAATGTCAAAATGTGAAGCTATTGTTTCTGTAATACTTGTGTTTCCATCTCTCTAATCATTCTCTGAAGAATACTGCACTCTGATTTACGGCACATCAAAATGGTAGTTGGACATGTGCAAGGTACTCTAATTGTAGCCTTTTCCATGTTCTTTGAGTTTTCAAAGAAAAAAGAAATCTGAAGGGGCCATATCAAGACTGTAAGTAAATGTGGTGAAACTTCCACATGTCAGTCGCTACCTTTGAATACTGAGCAGGGACATTGTGGTGACCGGAAAAAATTCCTCAGTGCAACTCCCCTGGATTTTTTTCCTCACCAATGCAGCTTCCTGTTTTCTAAAAACTTCTTTAAAAAAGGCCCATGTCTACTGAAACCCAAATGGAGACTGAGCATGATAGTGGGACAAGAGGGAAGCAAATGGAAATAGAGGAAGGAACTGGGAGATAATGAGCATTTATAGAGGTTCAAATACAGGTATATACATAGGGGCATATATTTATAAGTGAGGATGGGGAAAGAGATTAACGTGTATACTTATAGGGTTAGTAGTAGGAAAGCAGATGGGCATTGGACCTCCACTCAAGTATCTCCTTGGTTCAAGAACACTTTGTTCTATTAAATTGGCATTCCAAGATGCTCACCTTTCTGACATGATCACTGAAGACAAATGTGTGCATAAGCAAAGGTGGCAAAGAAAGCTGATGGTGCCCGGCTATCAAAAGATGGAGCGTCTGGGGACTTAAAGGCTTGAAAGTAAACAAGCAGCCATCTAGCTCAGAAGCAACAAAGCCCACATGGACGAAGCACACTAGCTTGTGGAATCATGAGGTGTCAAAGGGATGAGATATCAGGCTTCAAGAACTAAAAAGCATAACATCGCATGCTCACTTTCCTGATATGATCGCTGAGGACAAATGTGTGCATAAGCTAATGTGGTGAAGAAAGCTGATGGTGCCCGGCTACCAAAAGATATAGCATCTGGGGTCTTAAAGGCTTGAGTAAACAAGCAGCCATTCATCTCAGAAGCAATAAAGCCCACACGGAAGAAGCACACCAGCCTGTATGATCATGAGGTGGTGAAGGGATCCGGGGTCAGGCATCAAAGAACTAAAATTATATTATTATTAATGAGGGGGAGTACAGATTGGGGACCCAAAGCCCATCAATAGGTGAGGTGACATCTTTTTGCAGAGGGGTTACAAGGAGGAGATGAGGCAGTTAAGATACAGGGTAGGAGCTATGAAATATGCAACCTTCCTCTAGTTCCCATGCTGCCTCCCACCCACTATCATGAGCCCAATTCTGCAACACAAATCCAGCTAGACCAGGAGATGTACAGTGAAGTTGGAAACATGGGAAACTTAGGATAGATGATCCATCAAGACTAGTAATAGGAGTGGTAATACCAGGAGGGTGGAGGGATGGAGGAATATAAAGGGAGAACCAACTTCAGGGATCTACACGTAGTCTCCTCTCTGGGACACGGACAATAGGGAAGCGAGTGTTGGGACACATTGTACAGTGTACCGGATGAAAATAATAACAATTTGTAAATTACTAAAGGTTCAAGGGGAAGTGGGGGAGGAAGGGTAATATAGGGAGCTGATAATGGGGGCCTGGAGGGAGGGAGAATGTTTTGAGAGTGATGATGGCAATGGGTATGTAAAAGTGGCCTGCATACAATTGATGTTGTTATGGATTGTGATGGGAGTTGTATGGGCCCCCAATAAAATGATTCATTAAAAAAAGGGGGGAGGGGAAAAGGGAGTTTTGTTGCTTTTTTTTTTAAAGAGGAGCTTGTACCAAGGGCTCAAGTGGAAAATGTTTTGAGGGCTGAGCCCTCGTGGCGTAGTGGTTGTGCGCGGGACTGCGGCCCACTGGGGCGGAGGTTCAATTCCAGCAGTGGGGCTGGGCCTCCTGCTCCCACCACTGGAGAGCAATGATGCCCAAAAAAACAAACAAACAAACAAAAATGTTTGGAAATGCATGTGGCAGCATGTGTGCAGATGTGCTTGATACAAGTGATGTACTGAATGTTGTAGTAGCTGTAAGATCCCCCCCAAAAATTATTTTTTTAAAAAAGGCCCCTGTAATCGTCCTGTGTCTTTTGAGAAAATCTATGATGATTACTCCATTGGAATACCAGCAAATAATTGTCATAACCTCTTAAGTTGACTGCTCTACCTGGAATTCATCTTGGAGGTTTTCTTTAAAATGCTTGATCCATCTAAAAATTGTTTTATATGGGGTAGTATCCCCATACACCTGCTTCAAAACTTCAATGAATTGGGAAGATGTGTACTTGAGATTCTTGAAGAATTTGAAATTAACATTGACCTCAAAACTGTATTTTTCCACACCATAAAAAGTATCCCTTCTTTGAAAGGATGATAAGACGAATAAGAGAAGAACATGACTGAGAGAGCTTGTCTGCAGTCATCTACTGAGGGCAGAGGCATGTTTAAACAGGTTTTGTTTGGAATAAAAAGTATGCATGTACGATCTGATACCCTACTAGCAATATTGTTTACTTACCCTCACCTTCAGTTTCTTTTTTAGAAAGTGAAACCCATGTTTGAACAAAGTAATTCTAATTTCCTTTGTAATATATGACACTCAATGGTCATGTATACACAAAACTAAGATAAATTTTGCATAAGACAGAAATGAAAAACCCTTTTACCTTTCAATTGTATCAATTTTTACAGTGAAAGAAGACACCAAGATTCATGAACTGCTATGTCACTTTCAGTTACCACATCAACGACATCTTAGTCCAGGAGAGCAAGGGTTAATGACTACACCGACTACATGAAAGATGCGCAGAGAGCACTCATGACAGACAGAGTGCAGGATTACTATCTTACCAATCTGTTTATGCGAACAAATTCTTCTGAGGTTTTGGCCCAAGGAGGAAGTTCCACATCAGACACTACTGTCCCATCGTCCATCACTCCAAGATTATAATTATTGAAGTTGACAAACATCTCAGGGAGATAATAAAATTCAGGGATCAATTCCTATACAAAAATAAAAGATGACAACATGTTATAAATTGTGGGATATTGGAAAGATACTTGGAAAGGGGGCCTGATCATTCCCAAATGGAGGACAACAACACAATAAACATGGGAAAATATTTCTCCACTTTTCATTTCATAGTTCTAACAGGAAATTTTATTAAGATAGATAGATACAAAGTAACCAAAACTGATTAATATTTAACTGCTTGGCTATTGACCCTCTTTCTAGATACAATTCATAACCATGAAATGCTTAAATAAGTCAAATAATATTGGGAAGTTTGACAAGATGTAAACAGAGATTGATGTGTTGTACTAGTAATGTAAGGGTAAAACAGATTTTTAATGAGATACATGGAATTTTTTCCCCTAGAAAAACACAAAAATCTTTATAATGTAAGCATTATAATGTCACTGTTTTGCTTCCTTCATAAACATAAAGGGAATTCATTATATATAATGATGGCTAATAATGAATTTTATTCACATTTAAAATATTCAAATTTGAAATACTTTCAAAATTGATGTGTAATTAGCCTACATAAGCAACTGAATAAATTAAATGCATGACCTTAATAAGGACATTTTAAAAAAAATAAGGACATTTTAAATAAACTTGAGTAGCATATATAATAAGCAGCAAAAATGCAGATGGTTAGTCTTTTGTGTTCAATAAACTCCATGTTTAACTATTTCAGAAGTCGTGTATATCAGACTGAAAATCCAGTCCTGACATGGGTCAATGGCTCAGTGGTCTCTCAGATACCCCCTCAGGGCTAGCTATGGCAAGCCCAGCTTTCCAAATAGTTGAGTAAAATAGGGAGGTCATCAGATTTTGGACAAGGTCATTATGAACTCGCCAGAGCACAGACAAAAAAGGATCCTGAGGAATTAAGCTATTATCACCTCCACCCTCCATGTGAAATGCTGCTTGACTTTGAATTGTGCATCCTTTGTTGACATTCACAATAATTAACTGACCAGGGTAGAAATGAGCTTGTCCTCCAAATGCCTGACAACCACTTGATCATTAGATTTGAAAAAGAGAAACTGAACTGTCTTGTAAAAGGGAGAATCCTGTTAAATGTCTGTACACAAATAAAATTAGACAGTGATCACTCAAACATATAAAGATGCTGATGTCCAAGAATGATGCATATATATCTAACTGATTAACATGTATGTGTTGTTTTATTAAGCAAAAGCATATCTATTTCACTTGAGCTAATAATTATTGAGTGGTATGAGTCAGGCACTAAGGTGAACTTTTAATAAACTATTAAGTACTGCTGGAAGGGCTTTAGAAGTGAGCACGGCTAGAATTCAATGTACACTTCTGGACATGTTATCAGAAGGGCTCTAGCGAATGGCTTCGTGCTTGGTGAAGAAGAGCATCAGAAAAAAGAGGCCGAGCCTCAATGAGAAGGACTGACAGGGTGGCTACAGCAATGGAACCAAACATAGGAGTAACTGTGAGAATGACACAGGACCAGGCAGATTTTTTTTCTGAGCATACAGGGCTGCTCTGAGTCAGAACTGACTCAATGGTACTTAGTGACAACAGCCATGTTGCTTCTAATTCTCACAATGTTACAAGTTGTCATCTCCGTATTAGAAATGAACTACGGGTCAATGAGATTAAGTAACTTGTCCATAGTTATACAGCTAGTATATGAAAATGTGGGATTGAACTAAGTCCTGTTCAACTCCAAAGCTTGTGTTGTGCCCTTACAGTCATCACATAAGCATAGATTCTGCTGATACAGTCCATTCAATACTAGACAATCTAAACAAGTTCTTAACATACACTTCATATTACTTACAAATACATAAAGCAAACATATCCCTTAGTTTGTCAGGATACAAAATATGGGTACTTAAAAAAAAGGGTACTATCCCAGTATTCTGGTTCTAAAATTAACTTCTGCAGAAATTTTTAAAATATTAATACATATATGTTATAATATTAAATATAATTAAAACAATTGGAAAAATTAAATATGTTAGCATTATTAGCTAACCAAATATATGGATAAGTAAATTCATTTTAGTTTTAAGGAATTTTTCCTATTTGTCCCATTTTCCATTACGACTTCCTTGAGTCAATGAAGAGAAGTGGTGAATAGAGTTAAACTTCTCCTTATCTTGTCTTACAAGAACATGGGGGGGTCACCGTTTTCTTGTTAACTCAAACAAAAAGCATTTGCATTTAAGTAAACAATACTTCCTTTCATTTCAATAATATCCACACCTCCATCTCCATGAAACAGCAACTTAAAAGGAAGGTAGAAATAAGCAGATGGTGCCTCAAAACTAAAGTGACCAGATGTCCTGCTTTTTAACAATTTAACATCTCCCAGCATTTAAAAATTAAAATAAATACATTACAATACTATTTTTGCATTTTATGAAAATTTTTGTTGCTCCATATAGACCAAATTTTTAATCAAGAACCCCCCCCTCCCCACCCCAGTCAATGATGTCCCGCTTAAAATCTGGTCACTTTACAAAAAAACAATGAAAAAAACAAAGACTTCATGTCTTTGCCAAGCAAATAAAAAGGCTAACCTCAGCTGCTATGGAGTTGATTCTAACTTTTAACAACCCCATAAGGCAGCCTTGGTGGTGCTGAGTCCAAAAAAGACCAAATGTGAATTTTATTTAAGGGAAGAGAGGAGGAAACAACTCAGTACTCAATGTACACATTCTCTAACTTACCTGTATAACCATCGTTCATCTCACACCAATACAACCAAGTTAAGAAGTCACTGATACTAGTTAACCAGTTGACAACTAATCAATTCCAACTCATGGTGACCCCAAGTGAGTAGTGCTCTGCTCGGTAGAGGATGGACTTGTTGGTGTAGTAGGTTTCGTGTGGACTGGTAACCCCCAGGTTAGCACTTCAAACCCACCAGGGGCTCTGTAGGAGAAAAATGAGCCTTTCTGCTTCTGAAACCTGCAGGCGCAGTTCTACTCTGTCCTATGGGGTCACTTAAGTTAGACTCGACCCTCATCATCTCCAGACGAGAAGAAGGCAGATTTGAACTGGCCAGCCACTCCACAGGGGAAGAAATGCTTCTGTGAACACTTACAACCTCAGGGACTCAACAGTGCAACTCTATTGTTGCCTGTAGAATTGCTCGATTAAGACCAAGTCTGGAAAGAAACATGGAGTAATTGCCTTTTCACAGAAATTGTCATTTGTACCATTAACCTTACATTTGTCATTTTGAGGTTACTTAAGAACTTGACAAAAATATTTATGTTCACAAAGAGAAATGCTCTTCATTGGTTCTTTTGCAATAAGGCCTGGTGGTGCAGCGGTTATCTTTGGCTGCTACGCAAAGGGCCGGCAGTGTGAGCCACCAGCTGCTCTGCAGGGGAAAGATTTGCTGATCTGCTTCTCTTCCCTCCTGTCCCCACTCCACAGAGCAACCTGCACCACGTACTAGTTAACCAGGGCGGAAGAAAGAAAGGAAGAAAACCCCTCTGAGGCAGTTCTATCTGTCGAATAGGATTAATGTGAGTAGAAATTGACTCAACCTTCCTAATGCCACGGTCCTTTAATGTGCTTTCTCATGTGGTGGTAACCCCCCAACCATAAAATTATTTTCAGTGCTACTTCATATCAATGGAATATTAATCTGCCACAAAAGGATGACGTTTGGTTATCTAGTAAGACATGGACATTGAAAAGATTTTTCTAAGCTAAGGAAGTCAGACACAGACAAAGACTGTATGGACCCACATATATAGCTATAACAGGCAAGTTCATAGAGAAAGAAATTAATTCGTGGTTATCAAGGGCTGATGTGGGTTAGAGAGAAGTGAGAAATTATTGCTTAATGAAGTATTTGGGGTAAAATAAATTAAAACTTTGGTATTAAAAATTATTTCATAAAGGAGGAACCAATTACAATGATCTACATATAGCCTCTGTGGCAGTCATGTGCTTATGTTAATTTTGTGACTGAAATGTAGGGGTGGAGTCTAGCCTGTTAATCTGGAGATAGCCATTGAGTAGCCAATGAGGCCTCTGGGTGGGCATGGCTTTCTCTTGATAGGTCTGGGAAATCTTGCAATATTTCCCTTGTGAAAATGAGACGCTATCTGCAACAGTGGTTGGGAGTTAGTCTCAGAGATAATGAATCATGGACAAGACAAGATGGCAGCATCCAAGAAGTTGGAGGAGCCGGCAAAGAGACCACATGGCTTTGCCCTGACGGAACCAGACCTCTGAAGTTGGGGCGGCCACATGGAGACCTCTACCAGTGATGGGTTGCTTCTGCTGTTGATGGATCCTGAGCCCTGAAAGCAAGGAGCCATGTGGGGACCCCTGGCAGCGCCAAGATCCTGCACCCACTGACCTGTGACTTCGTGAGTGGGAAGGAGACTTTATAGACTGATTTCGGGCATATGGGTTAATATCGGACTTATGGCTTTGAACTGGACGGGGCTCAATGTCCTGTTCCTCTTGTATATAAACCTTTTCCTTATATCTATATGCGTGTCTATGAAATTTGTTTCTCTAGTATACCCGGACTAAGACGGCCTCCTTCCTAGAGGAGAACAACAGAAAGGTGGGTGAATGGAGACATCAGACAGTGTAAGACATGAAAAAATAATAATAATTTATAAACTATCAAGGGTTTGTGAAGGAGGGAGAAAGGGTGGGGGAGGACCAGAGGGGAAAAGTAAGGAGCTGGTACCAAGGACTCAAGTAGAAAGAAAATGTTTTGAGAATGATGACAACAACAAATGTTTAAATTTCTTGACACGGTGGCTATATGTATGGACTGTGATGAGTTGTATGAGTCCACAATAAAATGATTTTTTTAAAATTTATTTGGAATTTGTCAAGATATGAATTTGTGTTTTATTTTTAGCTCTGCTCCCCATATTTCAAGAAAGGTAGAGTTGCTGCCCACAAGGGGGCAAACCAAGAGGGGAGTGCAACTGACCAGTGATGGGACCCAATGTTCCCAAGTAACCCCAATTGTGGACTTCCGCCTTGGGAAGCAGCACTTGGCATGCCCCCTGAACTAGCTGGAGATTACAAGGGGGCCACACTGAAAGTCTAAGGCATAAATGGGGAGTGAGGACATGAGACCACTCCATCCTGGACTGCAGGAATAGCAATGTGGACTTTTGGGAACCTCATCTTTTGAACATGAACACAGCTTTATGTCAGGATGCCGGTTAGTCTGGTGGCTGCTTTTGTTGTTTTCTAGGTTTTTTATCTTTTATTATTCTTATTATTTTGTTTTCATTTATGTTTTTTTGGTGTTAATCTATACAAGAAATGCAGAAAAAGCAGTCTTAAGAAACAGATGCCAGACCAATGGTTGCTGGGAGGCATGGGAGGGGAGGGTGGGAGGTGAGCAGGGAGCAAACAATGATGGGTAATGGACTCTTTTCTGGGTTTGTTTGATCAATCGAATTGTATCAAAGAGGAATTAATGAGAGGCGAATGACAGGTAAACATAATAGTAGCATAGAGGGAAAAACAAAACCACATATATGAATATATATTTATGAATATATATTCATGTGTGTGTACATGCAACAAGGAAACAGATGGACTTTGGGCCTCTACTTAAATCTTATCTTAGTACAAGAATGGATTGTTCTAGTAACTTGGCACTGTATGCTACCCACCTGCCCGACATGATCACTGATGACAAAATGGGTGCATAAGCAAATGTGGTGAAGAAAGTTGATGGTACTTGGCTATCAAAAGTTATAGTGCTGGAGTCCTAAAGGGATTTTAAAGCAACTATCTAACAGGGAATCCACAAAGCCCACATGGGAGAAGCATATCAGCCTGTGTGACCATGAGGTGTCGACAGGAAGAGGTATCAGCAGTTCAAAAAACTCACATCCTAATTGATATGAAGGGGAGTAGATGTGGTGGAGACTCAAAGTCAACTAGCAAGACAATTGGACAGTCCTTCTTAGAAGGGCCACATGGAAGGGAGGATAAATCCAGAGTACGATGTGACACTGATTCATCACTTATTCAACCATGTAACTATCCTCTATTCTTTTAACATTTTCTCCCCTTACAATTAAGGTCTTAGGTGATATAATTCATTAGTCATTTTAAGGCTGTGTATGTTCATTTTTACAATTAAGATCACTTGGTGCCTGGTAGTAGAGATAGAGAACCCCTCAAAGGCAGCCACAGGAGAAAGGGTACCCTGAGGGTGCAAGAGGTGAGGAGTAGGGGGAGGAAGCGGGGAGAGAGGGGAGTTGACAGCATTGATGATTGTATAACCTCACCTGATGGGAATGAACAATAGAATTGTATGGGAAGGAAAGGGATATATTGGAGTAAGATATGTCAATAAAAATATTATTTAATAAAAAAGGGGTAGAGTTAAATTGTGGAATGATATATGTCATACTATGAACTTTAGATTTTTTTTGCAAAAATTTAATTCTTTTGTTTTCTATTAGAAAATTTTTTAAGATGAATTTAAAATAGTACAAATGTTCCAAAGAAATTAACCCCAAAGAGAGAAATTATATACAGTCTACATACTATATAAAAGGTCATAATCAATGGGACTGGCGGTTCTGAGGGGGCATGAGAGAGGAATTGAGGGATAAGGGAACAACAAGAAATCTAAATTTGGTGTTGAGGGTGTATAACTCCTAGTGGAGTTAAATCAAGTGCAACATATCCAAGAGGAATTACTGAGCCAAATGGAGGGTGAGCATGATAGTGGGGCAGGAGGAAGGTGAAAGGAAATAGAGGAAAGAAATAGGAGGCAATATGCTATTTATAGAGGTATAGCTATAGGCATGTATATATGTAAATATAATAATTTATAATGAAAGGGATAGGGACCAATGTACATATATTTGTTAAATATTAAGATAGTAGAAAGACATTAATTAGACCTCTACTCAGGCCTCCCTTAACACAAGAATACTTTGTTCTCATAACCTGTCACTCTTTGATACTCACCTTCCTGACACGGTCACTGAAAGTAAAACTGGGTGCATAAGCAAATGTGGTGAAGAGAGCGAGCGATGGTGCCTGCCTGTCAAAAGACACAGGGTGTGGGTCTTCAAAGCTTAAACAAGCAGCCACTCAGGAGGGAAGCAAATAAGCCCGCAATGGAAGAAGAATACCACCTGTGTGATCAGGAGGTGTCGAAGGGATCAAGTATCAGGAATCAAAAGATCGCAAACTAACAACTATATTGATGTCAATGAGCGGGGTTGGAGTGGAGACCCAAAGCCCTTATGTAGACAATTGGATATCCCCCCACAGAAGGGTTATAAGGAAGGGATGATTCAACCAAGGTGCAGTACAATAACACTGATGAAACCCACATCTTTCTCTAGTTCCCGAATGCTCAACACCCCTTCTTCACCCCCAACTACCAAGACCCAGTTCTACCTTACAAATCTGGTTAGACCAGAGAAAACACATTGGTACAGGTAAGAGCTCCCAACACAAGGAATTCAGGACGGTTTAAACCCTTCCAGAACAGTAGTGGGAGTATTGATATCATGAGGGTAGGGGTACGGTCAGGGAGAGGGAAGGGTGAAAAAGGGGGGGGTCTCCTCACATAGTTGGATATTAGCCCCCGCCCCCCAAAAGGGGACAAGTTACAGAAATGTGGGTGAAGGGAGACAAAGGACAGTGTATGATACAAAATAATAACAACAATATACAATTTATGAAGGATTTATGAGGGTAGAAGGGTGAAAAGAGAGGAGTTTATACAAAGGACTCAAGTAGAAAATATTTCAGAAATGATGAAAATATATGTACAAATATCCTTGATAAATTTATGTATGGAATGCTATAAGAACTGTAAGAGTCCCCAATAAAGTGGTTATTTTTTTTAAAAATCATCATCAAATCAGCACAATTAAATTAGTAAGGCAATGAGTATATATTAAAGCATATTACAATATAATTATGAGGAAATCTATATAAATAAATTTGTCAATGATAATAGTATCTTCTCAATATAAAATAAACGTGCTTAACTCAACTGAGATAAGTCAATACATGACAAAAGAAATAAGTAAATACATATACAATCCAAATATTACTGACAGAATTCATATCAATCCTGAAAGCATCTTCCCAACAGCTCTCCTTTGATATAACATTACACAATATAGTTCAAAATGGTCTCTTTTGACAAATAAAATTTAGTAAACAGAGTCAAATGTTGGGTCCTTCTAATACTTTTACTGAACGTTTACAAAGTGAAATATGGTTTATATTCATCAGACCAGAACATTCATTCAGCTCTGGATAGAAAACACATGTTCAGCAATTCTTAAAAACATCAGTGGGAAATGATAAGTAAACAACACTGACAGAAGACAGAGATATTTACAATTTACATTTTCTTCTGACTTGCTGACAATAATTTTAATCTCTATCACTTTTTAGGCAGATGGGCCTTAGAAGCAGGTAACATAGTAAAAAATGTAGTCTATCATCTCCTTAAATAAAAATTTGAAAGGTTCAACGAGAGGTTATACCACAGTTCAGGATAAGCCTATTGCTTTGATCACAAATCCCAAGGCTTTCATGGCACAGTGACAAGGATTGGTTATGACCACACATATGCTTTAGTTTTGTTGTTGTTGTTAAGGTCTGAGCCTCACTGATATGAGTGGCCTCTACAGCCAGGATATACGGCTCTTCTAATAATCACCAGTTCTATCCACTGAACTAAAACCATCACCATCACTTCAATAGAATGTGGCCAGCCATGTCAAATACTAAGCTACTGTCTCAGAATATAAGAGATCATCAAAACAGAAATCAAATGAAGAAGCTACTTCAGGGCTGTGAAAATTACCTTTTACTCTTGCTTCAACATGAAACCTGACAACTCACAAAAATACGCCTGAGAGAAAGTGAAAGTGCCCTGTTTGAAGGGCTTTGAATGGCCAGTGAAAGTCAACCTTGAGCTTGTCTGGCAACATAATGAATGGAGATACGGAAACTCTCCAAAATAAGAAATGTAACAGAGCTGATGAAAATAAAAACAATAATGATGCATTTTAATATATTTAACTTTTTTAGTTTTTTCTTAACTCGCAAATGATTAAAAAAAAGAAAAAAGAAAAAAATTGAATACAGGTCAAGCAGATGTCAAATAACCCACATTTCAGATGAACTACATCTGTGAAAGCTTTTGTATTAATATTAATTTTCAAAGTTAGTTTCTTCTTACTTCATAGAAAAATGTTATTTTTCCCTTCTGATAAAATGAAAGCCTTACAGCAATTTTTAAAACTGAAGAAAAACCTATAGTTACTCAAGAGGGATTTAATAAATGTTTTCTGCTTTGAGACATTATAAAAAGAGCATTTTAAATGCATTAAAATAAGGAAGAATCATGGGTTACAGACCAATAGATAGCAATCTATTTCAATCTGATATAGTGCAGAGAATAATTGGGTTTGAGTTCTATCTGCTCAACTTACTGACCACATGGCCTTCCATTAATTTAATTTCTATGACCCTTACTCATCTCAATTACCCTTTCTAAATCACAGAGTTGTTGTGAGGCTCATAGAGATAATAGGGAATTCAATATAATCATAAGATCTTATTATCATCATTAATGGGGCACCTGATAAAAATCTTAAATTACAGATTCAACTGGCATAATGCCTAAAGCCAACAGTTCACTCACTGAATTATGTGCATTTATAAAATCATTTAATGAAATCTCCTTGCAAAAATGTAATATACCTACAAAATATTGGGAAATTCACGATTTCTGATAAATAACTATAACACTTAAAACACTTTTATCCTTTTCTGATTATTAGTGACCAGTAAGGTTTAACGTATCTCACTTTATAACAAATACCTTCAATATTGCATAGCTCTCTTTTATGCTTTTAATAGTTTTTAGTTTCATATTTGCAGGATACAATTTCGCTAAGTCTTTTGGTATTCTGGGTTTCCTATTATCAAAGTAAGTGTAATTTAGAAGGAGATAATACACGTTAAAAATGTGTACTTGAAGTCCTTTCTGGATGAAGTTATAAAGTACATATGAACTATAGTTGATACATACACATATATATATAACTATAACTATATAGATGATAGAAAGACACATAGATAGATGCCAGAACGCAATATTACTGCCATTGAGCCACTTCTGACGCTGAGAGTAGAACTGCTGCAATGGCTTTCCCAGACAATGCGTCTTTAGGGTGCAGAAAGCCCCTCCTTCTTCTTCTAAGTGCTGAGCAGTTCAAATTGCTGACCATGCAACTAGCAGCCCAATATGCAACCCACGATGCTGCCGGGCTCCTCATAGAGATAAACATCAAAAGTTCATGGGAAACGAAAAGAAAAAGGCTCATGGAAAAAAAGGTAATAAAAGATAATAAAATTTTCTATGAACTTCTTGAAACTCCTTCACATGTGTGTGTATGCATGTATGTATGTGTTTATGTGTGGATACATATGTACTTATTCTGCTTTAACTATGGAGAAAAAAGTTAATATTGGTGCCTATGAACATATCAATGAATTTTTAATTGAAAAATATATGTAAAAATAAATTATGTCTGACATGTGTACATTTTGCAATTAAATAAATTTTGTGAATATTTTCCAAGTACATTAAAGGTTTTTTGTGTTGTTCTTTTGGCATTATGTATAGATAGCACATGAAAAATATTAAGTATTTAAAGGAATTTTTATGAAATAGCAAAAACAAATGGTTCATTGTGGGTTTCAAGTATAAAACTTTACTATTAAAAAATCACTACATGAGTTCATCCTTTAACCTACTGACACATGAAGAAAGAGTTTCAGATGTGATTTTATAACAAGTCTGTAAGTTCATAAAAGGACAAGATGAACAGATACATACTTCAATTAGCATGTAAGTATGCTACATGACTGAGACAGCTAAGTGAACCCACATGAGCTGACTCCAGTAGGGGATGCGAGGGTGAAATAAAAATTAAAGAACAAGAGTACCAGCTAGAAATGTGCATAGTCTACATGGAAAAATGGGATCTTAACTTTATTTTCTTTTAGTAATTCTAAGTTATTAAAACTGCATCAGACAACAGGAAGAATAAAAAATGAAAATATTTTTACTAAGAAAATAAAACTCTCATAAATGTTAAAGTTGAATTAAAAGAATAATAATAAGAAAACAGAATTCCCAAACCAAAGTGGGTTAAAATACACATTTCGAAAAATTTAGGTTTACTAACTGTAGCTACACACTTTTTTTTATAAATGGCCCTAATGCTGATACTATCAGCATCTATGGAATGTATTAACATTGTAGAAGACATGCTGCTAGGGAAAAAAAACTGAGCCTAATTTATCTTCAAACTGTAGACTCCAGGGATTTCTGAGGCAGTGGAGGGCAAGTCAAAGGTCTTATGTTTCACAAATCTCACAAGACACATATAAACACTATCTATGATCACCTCCATTTTGTATTATTATTTAACATACCATGTTCACTCAGGATTTTCATCTTTAAGTAAATTCATTTTTTACTACTGCATAGTCATTTATTTTTAATTATATTCAGTAATCTTTTAAGTTTTAATTACATTCTATTTAATTCAGAGAAGTATGGAAGACACTTATCTGACTTACTTTGTAGAAATTATATATTGATCATAAACCACATAATTAATTTTAAAATATGACTTTTAATTTCATATCCAAGATATGGCACATGAGAGAAGGGCGATATAGTTTGCTTGTAAAACTATGAAGAGAAAGAGCTTCATCTGTAAGTCCCCACCTTCAATTTTTAGAACCCAGGGAAGGGGAGGAAGCCCTGATGGCAGAATGGGTTCAGTGTTGGGTAGTATGAGGGTACCTTGGGTACAAAGACATCACCATCACACCTTCTGCTTGTGTTATAAAAAACAAAACTCCCAAACCTGCACAGGGTTTCTGAGGCTGTAAATCTTTACAAGAGCAGATAGCCTTATCTTTCTTTCACAAGGATGGTGGGTTTGGAGTCCAACCCCTTCCCCAACCACACCACCAGGGAGTCTTTATCTGTGTCACAAGTTCAACAAAATCTGTTTAACTTGCATTTTATATATTCTTCTACCAACTTGGTTTGGTTCTTGTTTCCCCCAGTAAACTTAATAATAATGGAGTTCTTGTCCATCATTGTTTCCCTCAAAGTGCCTGCAAAGAACCTGACACTCATGAGGTGATAAATGCATTAAATATAATGATATTTCAAGTTATAAAATAGTTTTATTAGCTTCTAAAGATTTTACAGAATAAAAAAACCCTCACTTAATGGCTAATCGAAAAGCCAGTGCTTTGACCCTACCACCCACTCATGATAGAAAGATGTGGCAGCCTACTTCTAAAAGATCCACAGCTTTGCAAACCCTAGGGGACAGTCCTTCCCTGCTGGGTGATCAGGATGAGTCAGAATACAATAGAGACAAAAGAAAAATGCAAAATTTGATGTTGGACATGTTCAGTTTCAGATGTCTATGAACATTCAAAATGTTCGTATGAATATACTGAGGGGTCCCAAGAAAAATGGAACATTTCTCCCCAAAGCTATGTATTAAAATGTTTTTACAAAACAAACATAACCTTCAAAGCATTCCCCATTGAACTTAATACATTTGACAAATATGTGATTCCGTTTTGGAAACATTTTTCAAACTCATGATTGGATGACTGTTCACATATCCCTCATTTTTTCTTCACCTTTTCTATATTGTCAAATCACTGTCCTTTCATGTTCCTCTTAATTCATGGAAACAAAAATAAGTTGCACAGATCAAAGTCAGGTGAGTCATGTACATAGGGCAAGAAAGGCATTCTGGTTTTGGTCAATAACTGGTACATTGAGATGGCTACACTGATTGTCCTGGTGGCAAAACAAGTCTCCCATCTGCCATAAATCAGGCCTTTTTTGTCACACACTATTGTGCAATCTTTTCAGACCCTCTAAATAGAAAGCCTGATTAACAGTCTAACCTGGTGGAATGAATGCAAATACACTACTAGTCAACATTTTCCTCCATTCAGGAAGCTGATGCACATCCAGAGCTAGGTTTGTCATCAATCAACATTTCACCTTTTTAAAATTTTTATTTTATTGAGAGCTCATACAGCACTTATTACATTCCATCCATCCATCCATCCATCCATCCATCCATTATGTCAAGCACATTTGTACACTTGTTGCCATCATAATTTTCGAATTTTTTTTCTACTTGAGCCCTTGGACCACTTACAAACTTGAGTTTTTCCTGGAGCATTGTCTTTATAAGTTGTGTTCAACATCACAACAGTTTCTGCAGCATTTTTCATGAGCAGGCAACAAAATTTCACAGCCATATGCTATTCTCTTAAGTCGGCCATCACAAAAAATGAGGTTCAGGTGAAACTGCTTTTACAAAAAAATTCACTGTGACCATAGAGAACCTTCCCACTGGTGATGTCAGTGGGTGCGCTATCTCAGAGCAAGTTTCTTGATGCTCACCTAGCAGGAAAAATGCATACTACAAAAGCTCTGCCAAGTGGAGTTTATTTCCAGTTTTTTGGGGAGTTATCTCCTGATATATATATATATATATATATATATATTCATGATATATATATATATGTATTCATGATGTGAATTTCATGATTGGGGTGTAGGGGTAGAGTTTAGCCTTTTAATCTGGAGATAGCCAATGAGGAGCCAATGAGGCCTTTGTAGGCATGGCTTTCTCCTGAAAATTCTGGGAAATCTCGTGTTATTTCTGAATTGGAGAAGAAAGACTCAACTCTCAGTCTCTTGGAGTCAGTTTCCGATATGACGAACTACTGACAAGACAAGATGGCAGCGTCCAAGAAACTGGAGGAGCAGGAGAAGGGGGTCACATGGCCTTACTCTGATGGAACCAGACCTCTGAAGCTGGAGAAGCTACGTGGAGACCCCTGCCAGTGCTGAGTTGCTTCTACCACTACTGGATGCTATTGATGGACTCTAAGCCCTGGATGTGAGGAGCCATGGGGAGACCCCTGGCAGCGCCAGGATGCTTCGACTGCATGTGTTTCATAAGTCAGAAGGAGACTTTATAGACTGGTATTGGGCATATGGGCTAATGTTGGATTTATGACCTTGGACTGGACTGGGTTGGTATGCTTTCTTAATGTCCTATTCCTCTTGTATATAAACCTCTCCCTTATATCCATATGCATGTCTATGAATTTGTTTCTCTACTCTCCCAGACTAACACAATATATCTATATATAGAGATATAGATTTATATTTATATATATAAATCTAGAAACCAAGGAGAGCTATGGGACAGGAGATGTCCACTGATGGAACAAAAGTAGATGAAGAAGTTCAAAGGCTTAGCCCTAAGGTACTCCAGTGAATCAGGGAATGGAAAAAAGACCATTAAGTAAAGATTAAGAATGGGTTGAGAAGATACGGTTCAAATGAAGTGAAATATTACAAGAAAAAAGGGATTAATGAATTGGGTTAATAATGATGAAAGGAGCCCTAGTGGCCGAGTTTATTATACACTGGGCTGCTTACCAACTACTTAAGTCAGCAGTCTGAACTCACCAGTTGCTAAGAGAAAGTTGGGGCTGTCAGCTCTCATAACGAAAAGAGAATGTTTTGAAATTGATGATGACAACATATGTACAAGTTCATTGATGTAATTAATTTATGGATTATAATAATATAGATAAAAACCCACAATAAAATGATTTATTAATAATAAAAAAGATTATAGTCTCAGGAACCGTAGGGGGGGGGATAGTTGAACTTAGTTCTATGGGGTTGCTGAACCAGAATCGGGGGTTGATTTTAACGATGATGACCTATCTAGGGAGATGAGAATTGAAAATGTACCACCCCCTTAACAACATACAAATTGACAATCAATGACTTCGGTAAGGCTGATTTCCATGAAGTAACAGAGAAGGAAGGTTGGTTAGAGTGGGCTCAGGAGCTGGGGAAGTACAGACCTAAGGGAGACAATTCTTTTGAGAAGTTCAAACTAAGTACCTTCTATGTATTATACAGGGTTATGGGAGTACAATGGCTAAGTGCTTGGTTGCTAACTAAAAGGTCTGTGGTTCAAACCCACCAGCTATTCTATGAAAGTAAAGACCTGATGCTCTATTTCCCATAAATATTACAGTCTATGAAACCTTATGGAGCAGTTCTATTCTGTTCTACGGTGTTGTTAATGAGTCAAAATCAACCTGGTGACACATTGATGGCAGCAACAGCAGCAGTTGTGTTCTCTACATAAATGCCCAAGTACAATTTAAGTTCTCATTATCATCATTATCATCTCACCAAATCCTAACATCCGATTTTCTAAATTTGTCTTAATTTATCTGTATCTCTCTAACCCATTGCCCATATTTACTGGAAGCCTCCATGGCCTCTTTTAATTACTTTAACAATGAAACAACTGCTTCCACTTCTCTCGTAGTGCCATACATATTCATACGTGAACCACAGTCATTTCTTAAAACCACAAAATCTGTTCCTCCTCTGCCCTATTTTCCTCAGGAAAAAGACAACTTCCTTAGCAAGCCTTTTCTAGTTAGAGGGAGTGTTACTACGAAAGCCTGCATTGCAAGATCTCTCATAACTGGCTCTGGACTTCCTGTCCCGTGCTTCTCCTTAGACACTGTACCAATGATAAAGTGACCAGGTGTTCCGCTTTTTAACAATTTAACAAGGTCCCATGGCAGTTTAGCATTTAAATAAATATATTACAGAACTATTTTTGAGTTCTATGAAAAATTTTGTTGTTTCATATAAACCAAATTTTAAAATCAAGAGTCCCAACCCCACCCTCACTCCCTGTCAATGCTGTCCCGCTTAAAATCTGGTCTCTTTAAAAGTGAGCCCAAGCATTATCTGCCACATTGCATTAAAGGAATTTGTCACACTAATCTCCATTAGTGTGAGTGTTCAATGAAGCCAAGGGCTGTTTTTAACAAACAGAAACTAGCAATGTAAACATATTAAAATGAATGAAAAAAATGGGCATTCCTACAAGCTTTACCACAGTTTTACTTTAACTCCTGGGCATGCACTTGGTAGTGCTCAGGAGGCACACATGGCAAGCACTCAATGAGCAGCTGTAAACAGCTATGGTTGGAATTTATCAGAAAGCGTCTTGGAAATCAGGCCTGGGGACCTGCTTCTGAAAGTTCACTGCCTTGGAAACCCTAAGAAGCTGTTAGTTCTACTCTGCACACAAAAGGTTGCCTTGAGGGATAATCAACTTGACAACAAACAATAACAACAGTATTTTAATACTGTGCCGGGGCACTGAATTCTGAGTTTCTGCAGATGTGTGGTTCTCCAACACCTTCCATTTTAGATCCATTTACTATTGTCCCCATTTCAAAATAATAAAATGAGATGTCCTTTATGACTCCTTCCGCTCTATCATCTAGACTTTCAAGCATGTCTAGGGAAAGGAAAAAGAGATGAAGCTATAGTAAGTCACACAGCTGTCAACTCTTGGGGTGAATTTCCTCACACTAAGAGGTACCTGGAAAGAGAGAGCTGCCTCTAGCGGGGAGACAGAGAGACCAACCCATAACCATACACAAACAGCAATAACGCCTCACTTAGGAATGTTCAGATATTTGCTTAACACTTAGTAGTGAACTCTATGAGACTGGTTTATTTAATAAACTTTGGTCTCAATAATTCTGAGTTCAGATTGAAGAATCTTTTCTTTGCCATCATTTTGAAATTTGAGTGATTTTTTAAGGCTTGAAACACACTCTCTTAGGAGTTTAAAAATATTATTTATCACAACAATGGCTCTCTAGCCCATTATTAATACAGTCCATGTTATTCCTGAAGATTGTTGCTGTTCATATTTAGGTGAAGCACTCAGCTTTTCAATTAGAGAAAATGAAGGCTTTTTACCATAAGCAGAAAGTAATCCCTTGGTGCGATTCTAAAAAAAAGGCTCTAATTCAAAGCCCAATAAAGGATTCAAATTCAAAGCCAGCCACTAACCCTAATTAAATTGAATAGTCTTTTTTTAAACTGAAAAACAAAAACCTCATATTTTCACATTTATTTTACATACAAAATCTTTCATTTTAGGAAAACTTCTATCTGAAAATTGGCACCAGTGCAAGAATCAAGAATTCTAAAACATTAAAGCAACAAACCTCACTCTACTACTAAAGGAAAAAAATAAGTTCTTCAAATATCATCAAATTATCTTGCTAAAAATTTTTGCTTACATGTCTTCTATTCTTATTACATCATATAATTTTTATGAACCTGACATGGAAATACTTTTGGAGAATGTATACTCTTTAATGAAGCAAGGGGTACCTTGGAATTCACTACGTAAAATGTTTCCAATCATTCAAACCCACATTACAACCTCCCTTCAGTACTATTTAACATTTTCCCAAGTAGTTCTTGAAAATCCAATAAGAAAGCATAAAGACAATACAAATAAATATGATAGCATCTATATATAGGAAAGAAATATTCAAATTATAATAATGTAAATGTTTTATTACATTTGTTTTCACAGCTGTATTATTATAACATCTAAATGTGGTTTATAGAGTGGTGGTAAGATGCAATAGTTTTGAAAGAAGCATAATAAGAAATATATATGATCAAATTCTCCCTCAGTTATAAAGAGGTTCTTTCAATAGCCTATAAACTCCTAAGTCCTGACTCACTGCCATCAAGTTAATGCTGAGAGATTGTGACTTTATAGGACAGAATACAACTATCTCAATGTGTCTTCAAGGATGAAAATCTTTAAAGGAACAGAAAGGCTTATTATGGAGCAATTGGTGGATTTGACCTGCTGACCTCAAGTTAGCAGTTCAATGCTTAACTCAGTACATGTCCCCACCCCCCGCAAAAAGCCCTCCAAAAACACCAACTCACTGCCATCGAGTGAAAGCCAACTCATAGTGAACAGTTGTGGTAGGTAGGTTTATTGTGCCAACCTGACCAATAGAAACATGTGGGATTAATAAGGTTGCAGTTTGACTGAAGGGCAAGGAGCTAAATAGCTTGGCAAGCCCCACCCCTCTCTCTCTCTTGCTCTCTGGTGACTGGTCCAGCCTGTGGCTGCTTTAGGTAGCTCTCTGCCTCAACTTGTGAGCTACACTCCTTGTGGGACAGCCATGCCGTGGAAGCTGTTGCTAGAGCTTGAGGTTCCTTCAAGACCATGCTGCTAGTATATACATTACTGGGCTATACATCTATTGAATCCTACGGTCTTGCTTTGCTCAAGTTTGATATCCAATCTGGGCCTGCTTCACTAAGTTCCTTGCTGACTGTTGGTGACCTGCCCTGCTGTTTACTGCCTGTGGCCAGGCTGCATGCCCTGACCAAAGAAAGACTCAGCTGTCTGCTTCCTTGACCTTGAACCCAGCAGCCCTCCTGATTTGAAGGATTTCCAGTATATTAACTGTTCCATGGAAGTGATTTGAACTGAGCCCTGTGTACTGTGTAGACTAATTAATTATTATATTCGTGTTCTCCCTATATATCTATAATCATAAGTGTCCTAGTTTTATCTCTTCCGAGAACCTAACACAAAGGTCTATATAACTGTATTTTTCCATTCTTCTCTGAAAGGTACTGGAGCCATTGTTGCACAGGGGTTACTCCTGGGGCTGCTGATTGCAAGGGCAGCAGCAGCTCCAAACCCGCAGTTGGAGAAAGATGAGGTTTTCTTCTCCCTTTACTGAGTGTACCTCAGAAACTCGCAGAGGTTGTTCTACCGATCCCGTAGGGTTGCTATGAGTAAGGATTGATTCAATGGTAGTAAGTTTGGTTTTTGACCCAAATGAAGTCATTAACAATGACTGCATAACAGTGAGTTTGGGTTTTCGCCTAGACTTATCATTGTTTTACTAGAAATCAGTGATTTATCTGTGACCTCTTCAACCTGTATAATTTGAAAGATAAAAATTGAGAATAAACAGATTGGTTATTTAAAGAGCTTGACTACTAGATGGAAGGATGGTAGCTAAACCCATGCGCAGGCACCTCAGAGGATGTGTCTGGTGCATTAAAGCTTGCCGGGGCATTCAGCGGAAAGCGAGATAGATCTGAGGCCTTGTTTGATAAGGGACAAAATGAAAGAAAGATGAGAAAGACGTTCATAGGCATTTATTTTATATCTCAAAGGTAGTGTACTTTATAGAAAGTATTTGGGAACATAGAACCAAACACTGCCAATTAAAGGCTCTTGGATTAAAAGAGCTGAAATTAGGAAATAAAACAAAACTATTACAGGGATATAGCAATGTCCTGCCTGTCTATCAAAACATTTAGCAGAAACATCTAGCATTAATTAGAAAAGCAAAGTTGCCCACTCTATTATGAAGCAAAAAAACCCAAGATTCACCGACACAGAGTAAATTCCAATTCACAACAGCAACTCGATGAGTCCGAGTAGGGCTGCTTTGTTGGGTTCTGAGACTGAATCTTTCAGTGCAAAGACAGCTTCCTCTTTCTCCTGTGAAGCGGTCAGTGGGTGTGAATTGCTGACCTCCTGCGAGCAGCCCCAACACTTATGCCAATGCACCGCCAGAATTCCTCAACATCTAACTGGAAGACCAGCCCTCAAATTCACGATCTGCTTTTTTGCTTATACTCCTACCAGTAAACTTAATTTCAGAAGGCTCTAACCTGGTTGTGAGGTGCTTAACAGATGAAGGGATATGAAAGTAAAGGAACAGAAATTTCACAGTTCTTCAATTTCATAATATGAAACCAGGCTTGCCAGTGTGTTCATGTTGTGGCCCATAGCTCTTATGATTGCCCAAAAGATCTAAAGAATTAAAGCTCTGAGATTAGAAATAAAATTTAAGAATGATAGTTTAATCTACTTATCATTCACATCTATCTTTATCTAATAATCCATTTTCAAAATTATTTACTGATGATTATTGCATCAGTGGGAAGAATCTCACATGATTATATTCTTACAGGGTTCTTAAAAGTATGATATAAAATTTCATGGGTATTTTGTGGTTGGTCAGTGCCATCGCGTCAGTCCAAACTCAGAGCGACTCTAAGGACAATACAATGAAATGCTGCCCAGTCCTGTATCATCCTCAAAATTAGGTTGGAGCCCACTGTGGAGTCAGAGTGCCAACCCATCTCAAGTATTTTAGAGTACATTATTCGTGAAATCAAAATTCCAAAAATTGATGCAATATAAAATATTGTTTTTATGCATAAGATGGAAACCTTTTCCATAAAATCTCTTTGAAGTAAGCTGTGTTGTACTATACCTTGATGAAAAGTATGAGGGGACTTCATAAATTTCGTAGAAAAATTCCATTACATTTTAATTCCATTTTTCCACAAACTGAAATATTTTGTACAGGAGTATGTTTAGTAGACTGCAAAGCAGCACAAATACAAAATATGAAATCACCTTATATCAGGCAGTCTGGCCTATGTACTAATTTCTTTCTAGCCATACGAACATGGCAGTCAATGAAGGAGAACTGATCAGGAACACAGCTGGGGATTCAGAGTTGAGTAAGCCACTGGAGGCCTGAGCACTCAGCCATGGCCATGTGGGGAAGCTGGAAAGAACCTGAACACGGAGAGTATTAGATGGCTTGCTGGTTGATGACCAGGGACTGGAGAAGGCAGTGGAATGTGCCTCTTTAGCACATCGTACCTCTGCACTGTGACCCTTCCCAGATCTCTCTCTCTCCTCTCTCTCTCTCTCTCTCTGTTTTTCTTCATTGTTAACTTTTTGTGTTACAATAAAGCTGTAGCCCTAAGTATGGTAAAGTTCTGTGAATCATTCCAGTGAATCAGTGAACTCCCTGGGACAGATAGTTAGTTAGCAGAGGCTGGAATCTGCCTGTCTGGAAGTCTCAAAAAGGTATCATTCTAGGGTCTGAGGTCTAACACTCTTCTTGGTTAGAGTTGACAGAGATTTCAAATCTCACAAACCTATAGGAGGCAGTTCTACCCTGTCCATACAATCGCTGTGAGTCAGAACTGAATCGACTCAATGGTAATAAGTGGTACTTTGAGTTATAAAATCTTTCATATAGTACTTATTGTTTTCTTTTATATTAAAATTATTTATATGTAGATCACATATCTTTATAAGAACATAAAATGCTTCACAGTCACAGGTGTATTTCATTATACTCAATCGCATCTAACACACATTTTACAGCATTTCATATGAAGAAATAAAATACCTTTGGAAAAAAAAACAAGCTTTGAAGGTAGAAATGAAAATCTAGTAAGAACTATATTAGCTACTATGCAAACTGGGCTTTTAAACTTATACAAGCAATTGTAATCTTACATTGTAAAATGTTAGTTATACATATAAGCAAAAATAATTATCTAAGATTAGAGAAGGATTTGTAGATATAAATTTTTCCCAAAGTATTTTACTATGTAATTTTGTTCATAAAGATCAGAATTCCACTGACCACATAGCCTTACAAAAAGGGAATCCTTTTTTTAATATTCATTTTCTTGGGGGCTTGTACAACTTTTATCACAATCCATACATCCATCCATGTGTCAAGCACATTTGTACATTTTTTGCCATCATCATTTTCAAAGCATTTTTTTTTTCTAATTGAGCCCTTGGTATCAACTTTTCATTTTCCCCCTCCCTCCCTCATGAACCTTTGATAATTTATAAGTTATTACTACTTTTTTATGTCTTATACCGAACGATGTCTCCCTTCACCCACTTTTCTGCTGAAGGATGATATCCTTATTACATGATTTTTCTTAAAAAAGAAAAGAACCCAGGGTGGGGCACATGCTATACCTAAAAAGAAGGGCAAAAATTCTTTACAGTGTCTCTTGGTCATTTAGTTAAGGAATGACCCTCTGAGGCTTACCTTTAGTAAATAGGATCACATTACAGGAGAGACCTTTCTCAACATTCATTTAATGTAGATTGGCAAAAATAATTGTAAAAATGAAATGCTTCTGTACCTTTATATCAGATGTGTCACGCTGACTGTTTCTCCATGCTCGGGAAATTGATGAGAAAGTTCTATCTGCATGATCAAATTTCCCTCCTTGCAAATTTAGGAAATAAGTTGTAAAGGGTTCCTAAAAAATAAACAATAAAAATATTCCATATATTCCCTCAAGTATAAATATGGTTTTTAATAAATATGTATAGCTAAAACATCAAAAGGACAAATATTTTAGTCAGTAATGCAAGAGGGCTCTAAAAACTTTGTAGAAAAATAGAATGAAAAGATAAGAGAATTCCTCCACCAACCTTTTGAAGCCCCTTTATATGTGTTAGGTATAAAATGGGAATTATACCTAAATGATTACAATAATGATCCTGTTATATTTCTTAATTTTAAGAATATTTATAATAAATACTTCCAAATTTTAGAATTTCCACTTTCTTCAGCTTTCTTTTCCCCCTAAGAAGAACTTATTCATTTCCCAAGAACCCTTCAAACACACGTTATTTTCTTCACAGTACATGGAAAGAGCCCACTGTTTAAGTTTCTTATTGTTGTGGCTCAATATTTAATTTATGATTAAGAAAAGAAAAATGTTTGGAAGATTTAAAAGCCTCCTCTTAGTTAAAGAACACTTAAACACATATTAGTGGATAATTGCTTGAAATTAGCTAAGCACTATAAATTACTTCTAGGATTTATGCCTGCCTGTGCCCTTCTAACAAGCTTTAATTAATGATGTGCTGCTAATGCTTTCCCAAAGAAATTACTTTCTAGTAGACAAATCACCTTTCAATTTTACAGAAACATTTCTTGTTTAACCAATATATTATCGATACCTGGCAGTCTCAGAGCTGCCTACAGACATGCCTTTGTCCATTTGGTGCAATTAACATTACCGAGATACATAAATATATTTCTGTGGCAATGAAATCTTACTGAGTTCTAGCTTTAATAGAAATCTTAAAATAACCTATGTAACAACTTTGAATGTTACACGATAGCTAACATTTAAAGAAGCAAGTGTAAGGAAAAAAAACAGGAGAAATATTTTAAAAGACCTATTAAAGCACTATGCTAAAATTATATATGCCAAACGTATATAATTAAAGCCTCAGTCATTAAAAATTTCTTTCGAAGAAGATTCTGATGATTTGGAATCATTACATACTCTCCACCACCCTGAATTTATTTAGTCATGGTTTATTATTTAAATTGAACTTACTATTCTTAGCAGCCATGCAAGAACAAAACTTGCTGTTGAGTAATGAGTACCATAATGGAACTTTGGAACTTGATCATCTTCCCATGATTCATAACGCTCTGCAAAGAATGCTGCTCTCTTGGGATTCAAAGCTCCGATTGGCTGGCAATCAGGTAGAGGAAAGAGAAAGGCAAGAAGTCATAAATGCAATTCATCCTTTATCTTTTCAAATGTTACCTTATTAGTAGGCATACTAATATATCACCATATAGATAATTATTTACTAGTTAAGTTAAAAATAGTCTATGCAGAAAAAAAGCAAATTTATTTTTCAAAGCAGGGTGGCCATACACATCTAAGTGATACAGAAATCTCTCATTTCTCAACAAGAAGACTCTTTTTTTCCTTTTTTTAAGAAGACTCTTTCAACTAAATAGATTGACATAGTGGCTCCAACAATGGTGAGCGTGGTGCAAGACAAAGCAGTGTTCTGTTGGCTTCTACTCAGGAGCCTCTGAGTCAAAACCAACTCCACAACACAGAAAAACAGAAAACGCTACCAGAATCAGACCTACAAGTGGAATTCTACTAAGGTCGGTGGAACTATGATAAAAACATGCCTTCAGGAAATCTCAAAAATCAAATAGTAACAAAGTGTAGGTCTACAGATAGAGTCCATAAAGTTTTATCTCAAAGTGAAAATGAACCTAGGCTCAATGAGATACTAAAAATACACAGTCAGAAAGTCACTTTAGAAGATAAAAGGAGTAAGAACATGTAAAATTGTGTTCTTGCAAATGACAAACTTACAGTAAATTCTAACTACTATTTTAATCATGGTCTTTTAGAGTAGAGATAAAACCTCTAAGGTCCCAAAGTACATTGTTAGGCACAGAATGGGAGTTCAATAAATGTTCATTGATGGCACTATTGTTGCGGCTGCTGTTATTTAGGGAGTACATGAATTGAATTAAATAGTATGCAAAGGTTTACAGAATTATTTCTAGATTTTTTTTCCTTAAAGAATGCAGAGAGTTTTCTTAAGATTCTCAAACAGTCTAGTGCTCAAGGAAGATTAAGAACAATCTTAAAACATTCTGATCATAAGGAAATCTCTATTCCTTATTCAACTTGTAAGTACCATTTCAATGAAGGGAAAAAAGAAGTGTATGTAAGATTATTTGCTTTAATGAGATTTAGATTAGCCTTTTGCTTTACTTCTTTTTTTAAACAACTAAAAGATCAAAGAGTAAATTACTATTTATAAGAGAAAAATATATACAAAAGAGGAAAATAAATGTTACATTTAAGGTGGAAAATTTTAAATAAAATGATTCTGAAACATTGACTTTAAAACTGACATATTTTAATATAGCTATTGAGAATTAAAGTATTCAGACCAGTTTTTACATAGCCTTCATACAAATATGTGATTATATTGACAAGAAATTATTTTGATGACCTTTCCTAATTATTAAGAATTTTATTTAATACTTTTTATTTATCTTTGCTACCATTAGTTTTTGATAAAACAGTTCTAGTCAAAATAATCTTAAGTCAATTTTGCGAGCATGCTTAAAAAAACCCTCCTTTGTTGATTACAATTTTAAACTAAGGTCACAGTCTTCTAATTTAAAATGCCATTTTAAAAACATCAGTTTCTGTGCAAATGAATTGTATCTGATTGACAAAATTTATGCCAGTTAATAATCAAACTGACTCTAAGAATTCTTTGTCACAGAACCAATTTGGAATGCTTTTAAATGTATTTTACTTGGGGTCCCTAAAGACTGAGCCAGGCAAAAGAAAAGAAGGAAGAAATAAAATCATTGGAAGACAAATTATATGAATTAAAAATAGAATCAATGTTCCTTCTGTATGGTTCTGCAGCATATTAACTATTCACTTTATCTGCTCCCATTTTATTACTCTCCAAATGAGTAGCCCCCCAAAATCAATAGTTATAAAATCACCTTTCTTGAATATAATGCTAAAACCAATTAGGATTGATTTCACTTGTGTCTGGAAAAATGGCATCATGCAGAGATCCATATAGGTGGAACCACAGTATTGATTCTGGCTGTTATTGTTACAGTTGGTTTTGGAAGCCTGCTATAGGACAGCTATCAAGACATGCCACCTTTATTTGCAAGCATATAAAAAAAGAAGTCCCGAAATAAAAGAAGGTTCTTGAGGGGAAAAATAATAAAAAAAAGGACTACTGGAGCTATGCAATGACAATGATACACTATCAGCTTACTCAGAGAAGTTACAGTGGGAATACACACATTGAATTATACATTACACGAAAGCACTGATTTATTGTGGTAATAACATCCACCTCATTAAAAGATTCTGCTCTGCTGCAGTTGGAGGGCTACATATTGTTTACTGCTATAAATTAATGGCAGTGCAAAGAAGATTGTGGAACCGTCCTAACAATAGATCTGCAGTGACAGTGCTGTACATCATAGCTTGCTCAGCAGCTTCATAACAAAATGGAGACAATGTATTGAGCTAATACAGCCTACCGTGCTCGTTCATATTTTCTGACAACTGCTTTAAAAGACGAGCTGAACTCAACTATGTTATAATGCTGTGAAGCATTAACTAAGCAAGAGTCAGTCACACACCAAACGACCTCATCGCATTTTAAAAGCATTGTCTAAATCAGCATTTCAAGACGGTTGCTCATCTCTGCAAAAGAACTAAAAGTAAACGCTGATGGCTCCCCTTACTTATACAGTCTATTACGAGAAACACTGCAAGACAGTTCAAGGAGATTCCCAGCACTGTCATCCTATAGAGCTCTTTGAACAATTTAACTGCAGCAGCTCCAGAAAGCTTTTTTTTAAATCAGCAAACTGATTAAAGGAAGAAGAAGAAAAAGGTATTACAAAATGGTCATAACTTAATATAGAAATATACCAACAGAATATAAGTATTGACTAAAGAGTGTAAAAATGGTGTAATTCAAATTCACAACCTAGCAAACATGGGTAGTAGTACTGGATATAGAAAAATAATTTGAAGCATTACAAAATGCTAACAAATTAATATGATGTTTCAATCTATTAAAATACAAAAAAGGAAACTTAAATGCCAACAGTATTAAAATTAGTTCAAATAAATAGAATGATTTTAACATCGAAGTATACTACCAACGGAAATATTACCTAAAAAATTTATTTATTTGAATTCCCATTATAGTAGTAAATGACAAAGACAATAGCAAGAACTTCTTAGAACATTTTAATAACTGCAAATAACATGATCAACAATTATAATAGAGTGACAAGAAGCCTATGGAAGCGGTATGAAATGTCTTTTAGAATAAGATATGAAAAATTACTTTAAAAATCAGTTTCCTAAGTGTTATAAAAGAAGCACTTTTTCCTCTATTGTCTGATGATTATTATTTTAATTATTTGTGAAATAAAATTATTACTTTATTTTTGTTTTTGTTTTTTTTTGGGGGGGGGGGTTTAGGCATCACTGCTCTCTGGTGGTGGGAGTTGGAGGCCCAGCCCCACTGCTGGAATTGAACCTCCGTCCCAGTGGGCCGCAGTTGCGCGCACAACCACTATGCCACCGGGGCTCTGCCCAAAATTATTACATTTAAAGTACTCATCTGCCCAGCACATAGTAAGTGATTAGTAACAATAATTATTATTTTTCAGGCTATTTTACCAAGACTTTTCTAAGGCAATTAAATAGCCACGGTAGAATCAGTGGAGGAAATGACACCAGATTCATCATCAAAAGAACACTTTCCTGTTGTCTGAGCAAGGATAATGGTTATTTGCCTACAAGAAGACCAACAGATACTATTATACAAATTTACACACCAGGAAACAAGAGCAAGATTTTGAAGAATTTCACCAATATCTTCTGCCTGAAATTGAACAAGATGCATGGATAATTACTGGTAACCGGAATGTGAAAGTTGGAAACAAGGAGAATCAGTAGTTTAAAAATATAACATTGATGGTAGAAACAAAGTTGGAGATCACATGATAGAATTTTGCAAGAGGTCACAGTTAAATACATTTTTTAAACAACCAAAACAGCAACTAAACATTGTAGACCTCACCAAATAGAATGCAGAACTAGTCGATATCATCAGCCAAATCAAGGCCATGGGCCACTGTGGAATATCTATAAGAATATCTATAGGCTCATATAAAAGTGCAGGTGGAAGCTTAAGATAAGAAGAGCCAATGTACGACCTTGAGTTGATACCACCTGAATAATGGGGCCAAGTCAAGAACAAATTTGCTACACTGACTATGCAATGGCATCAAGAATATTATAGAGAACAAAAGTCATTTAAAAGCTAGAAAAGGAAGAAAAGACCGAAGTGGATGTTAGAATAGACTATGAAACAAGTTCTTGAAGTAGCATAGCTAAAGCACTGGAAGAAATGATGATGTAAAAAAGCTGAATAGAATGGTTCAAAAGAGAATTTGAGAAGACAACGTATTATAAGGAAATGAGAAAGGATCTGGAGTTTAAAAGGCAAGAGAGGACACACAGCAGATGCCAAGCTAAAGAAATCAAAAAACTCGAGCCTCAGGTTTCTATAAGTGGAATATTGAATGGTGCAAGAAGTATTAAAAGAAGATTAAAGAGACTGAGCCCTGGTGGTGTAAGAGGCTGAGTGCGGGACTGCGGCCTGCGGGCTTGGTGGTTCAAATCCAGCGGCAGCTCTCAGGGGCAGCGCTGGGTAGCTCCCACGACCACCAGTGGGCAGTGATGCCAAAA